>CM017559.1:4167031-4252031 GCA_007844125.1 Sinonovacula constricta
CCTCATTTTCAAATAATTTTGAACCTCATTTCTAATAGGTAAATAAGAAAAGGTCCTATCAAAATTTTCACAGATATTTAAATTTTATCTACCTGCAGACCAAGGCAGACAAGGTAAATGTAAATGTGACAAAAAACACAGAGACGAGACATAACACACAAAAAGAAAAACCATCAGTTACCGCCTTGGAACCTCATTTTCAAATAATTTTGAACCTCATTTTCAAATAATTTTGAACCTCATTTTCAAATGATTTTGAACACTAAAAGAAGGCGTCTCTCGCCAAAAGCAGGAGAGTCCTCATACATGCAAACGGTAAGGGTTATCTACCTAATCTGTACACTGCCCTGAATGGACAATGTCTGCCAATGTCCGAAAAAGTCAAGATCAAACAGGATGATCGACTCGAAACTTCCAATGGTGAAGGTTGCTCTGTATTTGCAGGTGTTGATGTTGAAGGTCACCGGGATTGATTGCTGAATAAGTGCTACGTTCATACAGCAGTTAAAGCCAAGACAGGTGTCAGGATTAAGGAAGCAGGAGGAGAATGATGGCAGGCTTGGCAGATTCGAGGGTTTCACATGACTGCAGGTGTCTGGAAAAAAAAATCACATAGTAAAGTTTAATTTTTTGTCTACTTCTACACTGATGCAAATTAAGCCAGCATGACAGGAAGAGTTATAGTTGCAAATTTGATGGACACTATGTATAATGATATCATTATATATTATAAGAATAATTATACAAGTTATCTTTATTTATAAAAAATATTTATGTTAAAATTTTTAGTTTACCTGCAGTTTGTCAACATTCACAAACATAACATGGCATTGCATACTTCAGTTCAAAATCAGATCTTTCAATCATTTCAAGTGCAGCATGTTGCCAACAGACTTGGAATATGTCAGTTTCTGTTTGTCACAATGTTATTAACCACAGATTGAGCCCCAGACAGAAAATAGGTCAGCCCCTTGAATTTGGAATGTAATGTTTGTTTGTTTGTTTATTGTGTTTATCGTTCCGCCAACAGTATTTCAGTTATCTGGAGACATTGTCCACTTGACGCAGATATAGTGCTGCTTTCATTGTGTATAGCATGCCGCGAACACCTAGCATGATACCACACCCGGTCACATTATCCTGACACTGGACCAACCAGTCGTAGAACTACCCTTATATTTGCTTCAGCGTTAGCAAGGGAGCTAAACCACTACCATTTTTAACGACTTTGGTATGTCGTGGCCCGGGATCGAACCCGGGGCCTCCCGTACCTGCAGCCGAAGCTCAAATGATTGCGCTACCAGGTCTGGTGGAATGTAATGTGTCAGAGAACAAGTATTTGTACCACAGCTCAATATTTTCTACATCGTTGTTCAACATACTTGGAATGTTCCAGCCCTTGTTTGTCACTGTGTTATTGACCACACATTGCGCACCAGATAGAAACTGGGTCAGCCCTAGTTTGGAGAGCAGGGACTCTGAGAGAGTCTGGTTCAGGATTGAAGAGGGGGGCAAGTCTTGGTTGTGTAGCCAGTCACTGAGGAAGAAACCTGCAAATATTATGTTAAGAACATATTAAGGGAAAATCCTGCAAATATAATTGTAATAATTATTTATGGGAAAACCTGCAAATCTTTATGTTAATTTCATGTAAGGGTTAAACCTACAATTACCATACTAATATTATGTGCACATATTAGGTTTGTATCATATTGAGGTCAACTAAAACAAGACAATAACAAAATTGTGACTATTATGATATTATCACCTTAAGGTAAAATATTCAAATATTATGTAGATAATATTATATTATGGTAACACCTACAAATATTAACTTAATATCATATGAAGGCAAAACCTGCAAAAACTAGAACTATCGCTGAATGCGATTCATACCCCCACCAATGTCCTTGACAAAGCTGGTACAAGGGTAAGATGGGTTCTGCACATTGCCTAGTTTGAGTCACGTTTGAAGAAAAACCTTCCATTAGTATAGAATTTATAGAGCGGATCTGACATATTGTCTAGCATTGATTGTAAGTAAATTAAAAGACTTAAAAAGGGGCATAACTTTGTCAAAATGCAATACAGAGTTATGAAACTTGACCTGCATATCTTACTTGTGATACGTCATATATCTTTTAAGTTTTAAGCAAATACCTGTGCTAATTTCAGAAATATTCAAGTACATGTTAGAATTTAAGAACATTTTCTAAGTCAATTTTGACCTTCAAGTGTGACCTTGACCTTAAGCCGGCACAAAGGTAACATGGGTTTTGCACATAACCTTATTGAGTTGAACATTTGAGTAAAGTTTGAAGAAAATTCTTCCATTAGTATAGGATTTATAGAGCGGACACGACATATTGTATAATACTTGATTGTATGTAAATTTGAAAAAGAATATATGACAAAGTCCTTTGAAGACTTAAAAGGGGCATAACTTTGTCAAAATGCAATACAGAGTTATGAAACTTGACCTGCATATCCTAATTGTGACACTTCATATATATTTTAAGTTTGAAGCAAATACTTTTTCTAGTTTCAGAAATATTCAAATACATGTTAAAATTTAAGAATATTTTCTAAGTAAATTTTTGACCTTCAAGTGTGACCTTGAACTTAAGCCGGCAAAAGAGTAACATGGGTTCTGCACATCCCCTTGTTGAGGTGAACATTTGAGCCAAGATTAAAGAAAATCTTTCAATTAGTGTAGGACTTACAGAGCGGACACGACATGTCTAATATTTGATTGTTTGATATTTGACCTTCAATTGTGACCTTGACCTTGAGCTGACACATGGGCAACACGGGTTCTGCACATCCCCTTGTTGAGGTGAACATTTCAGCCAAGTTTGAAGAAAATCCGTCAATTTTATTGGATTTATAGAGCAGACACGATAATGGAGACGGACGGACGGACAAAGCGAGTCCATTATACCCCCCCACACCCCTACATTTTGTGGTGGGGGTATAATAAATTTAGTTACCCTTGATCTATGTGTTGTCCTATCATTATCACGTTATACTTACTGTATAACTGTTTTCTTGAATCACAAATAGAAATGATAATTCTGGTTTTTGCTTCAATATTCATTCACATGCCTTTAAGTTAACATTAATCAATATGCATTCACAAATAAATTCTAACTGAACAATTAAACCAAGAACTTAAATACATTGTGGCTGTAACATTTTATGACCAAGTCTTGGTGCAGAAATGGTTCTGTTGATGAATTATCGTTATTTATTTCAAAATTGTCAAATTTTATGCATTTTTACACTTTCATGGAGATGTATGAATCCGAATTGAAAAAACGCAAATCATTTTAGATATGCGACTGGGTGGAAATCTTTGTCTTACCTGATCTTATTCTGGGCTTCTCTTTTCATGAAATGCTTTTACATTGGCAACTTTACAAAAAAGTCAACTTTATTAATCGACATCTAGGTCAGACATATTTTACTATTTCCTCTTTTTGTAAATACTAGCAATTACTAATGGCACAAGCAATGTAAGTGAGTTCAGGTGTTAAAGTTTTCTTAATATACGCACCTATACGCATGTAGGCTACATTTTCCTGTGTACATCTCTACAACCCCTACAACCACTAATATATATCAGATCTATTCCTTCTTCATAATAATGAATGTCTTCTGTCAGAAAAAATGTAAACTTTTGGTATGAATTTTATTTGTACATTATTTTACTTCACAACAGTCATCAATCAGTAATATTGAAAGGTTTATGAATAGAAACACAAACAGTTATTCTTGCAGCTTTGACAGCAATTAATCCTCCTATGAACTACTTCATGATGCTGCATTGTTCTGTGCAGAAAGTAAACACAGCAGGATTAATATATGCCCTGGAGCTTTCTCTCGATGCCATAAAAATTATTAATTAAGTTGAAATACTTCTAACTTACTGTCTAGCGGGAAGCCAGTGCCAAAAACACAGAATGGTTGGTAACAATCAGATCTGCATGATGACAGCATTAAACAGACATGACCCAGTCTGGTCAAAACAGGCCTTAATCTCAGCATTATCTTGAAGTCATAGGCTCCAAGCAGTTCGATCTTGAACCTAGAGATGTGGGGAAAAACACATCAAAAACAAATATATCTATTGAGTTATTTATATATTGTAAATATTTTCTGTGAAACAGGAAAAATGCATCTTTCTTTTCATTAGAAAAAGTTTTAGTATTATTTAAAATATTATTAAAACAATGAGTTCATATATCTAACAAATCTTACATGATAATTTGATATATCAGGTAATGTAATTCTTCTAGATCAATTTGCAACTTTTCAGTGAGATATTGCCAAGACTCATCAGAGAGATTTCAATGAAACACGTAACTTATATAACACTTACAAAAGCCGGAATACTCCAAACAGGTACACCTTGCTGCTTTCTCCTGCAAAGGAAATAGTAAAATAAGTCATAACTTTATGTTGTAACTTTTATATTTGACTAGCATGTGAATACTGTTGTCCTTATTACAGTTTGTAAAGTATATTGCAATACTCACTGGGTCTTGCCATATTTTCTTAGTAGAATATATTAATAGTAATAAAGTTCAAAGTAACAAATGTTTAAATCTTGAATTCTTGATAAATATGGAGTGTGTGATTTTCTTTTTACATATACATTACAAAGAAAAAATTACAATTCACAAGAAAAATAATATCTTTGGTTTATTATTGCCTATAATTGGTTAAGTATAATCTGAAATACCAAAACTTAATTTTTATAACTTGATCTGTATACAATATCCTAAAGGCTTCAAGCTGCACTGGCGACTTTATGTATTCACTGCAACCTCACAAAATTGTAATGATATAATGAATAATTACCAAAGTTGTAATCATCAAAGACAACCTCCAGCTTGAATCTGTCAATACTGATAGTGAGTTTATAATTGCAGGCATCCACGGATAGATGAAAGTTGACAGCTTGCTGAATCAGGTCCAGATGTAAACAACAATCGACAGCAGTGCAGGAGTCAGCCAAGTGGCATGATAATACATTGGGCAGCACTGGTAGAGTTGGAAGGGCTCCACATTCTGTGGAAAGAAAATTGAAACTTTGTACATGAAATTTATGGCGTGTTCTGATATCAATATCAACAGATTGAAGTCCAGGGATTAAGATCTTAAACAATCAGCTTTGATTTGCAACATTTGCAAAGGACTGATTTAACTTAAATAACAAATCTTAATCACTCAATGAATTGGGAAAACTTCTTTCAACTAAATTCAATCGTTGACTGTCGTTTTTTAGGGTAGAACCAGTATGCAGGTTATAACCAATATGCACAAAAAAGTCTTGCCCAGTAATTTTCAACATCTGATTCAAACTCAGTTTTATAATCTTGGAGTTTGGAATAGGATTCAAAAAAAAAATATGATCATTTTCCTTAGTGTCAGTCATAAAATAAAAATATAATAATATAATTCTTTGTATAAGGAAATATTTGATAAATATTTCAAACCAACCAGAGTGCCATCCATTCACAGCTGGTTCATAAGGAGGGTTGCTTCTGTCACAGGGTACATCATTGAGGTATTCAGTTAGTCCCAGCTCCTTTAGTAGTTGGTCAACCTGGCTTGACAACAGGCTCGAACCTGCAGCCACCCCAGCATTGGTCAACCAGGTGTCAAGGTTAAAGCCTGCAAAAAAGGAGAAGTATTGTTGGTTAAATAACTGATCAAAGTTACATTCTAAAACTATCAATATTTTACCTCTATAAACAAAGAAGCATTCTGCCATGATAAAATAAAGAATATATCATAACATAAATCGGGACTATTTTACTGCAATAGGATAGCTGTTCCTTTTACATACCCTACCCATTTTTGTATTGTTGACCAAGCTAACATATTGTGATAAGTTGTTCTTTTCGTTCTACAGCCTTCGTGATTTAATTAATAAGCATCTGAACTCAAAACCGTGATATTTTGGGTGTTAGATCATGCAAACTTAAAATCTCTTACTAATCTCTTCTAATTAGAAGAGGTCACCATGACATTGTCCTTTAGCCTATTGACCTATACAACAAAAGGGGATTTCTACAAAGAAAGACCACTTATCCTGTAAGACTTGAAGGATCTGATCGTCATACATATATTATCAAACCAGGTTTCATTAGAAAAGTTGACACTGACCTTCAGGTTAGTTCTAGGGATAAAAAGAAGTTCTCTATAAGTAAAACTAGTCATTCTACGAAGTTCGGTTTTTCTGACTTAACCCCAAAATAACAAAACAACCAGATAGTAAACCAAAAGCTAGATGGTTAAAATATATATGGCCTCTCCTTAATGGAGGTAACATAACATTGATCATCTTGACATGAAGGGTAAAATGCTTCATAAAACAGTTATATTTTATGCAAATAAGTGCTTGATTCCCTGCCTGAGCATTTAGCCATTTGATTGTATGACTAAATTTTTGTATTATTTTCACCACATGTCCATCAGCAACAAATTAACCTATAGGTCACATACCTGGATCAAGAAAGTCTGTATCCCACTGACACGGAGGTTTTGGCACGGTGACGTTATTCAGGAGTTGCACCTCCAGGGAACATTGGCTCCCCTCATAGCACACCTTCATTTCAAGGTTTACTACATATTGGCGACTCTGCTCCAAGTTGTACACGGTGTAACTGCAAGCAAAAGCTAGTAATATAAACCTTGGACATATTCTGTCTTTTTTATGCTTTTGGTATAAAAGGGTAGGTCTACAAAGAAAGAATGTAACCTTTTAGTTACTAATATTGTATTTTAGGTTTAAATCATTTTGGTTTACATTAATTAAATGAACGATAATTATTAACATTCAAGTTTTATTCAACTTCATTAGAGTTAATTTTTAGAGCACATATTTTCATGAGCAATATTTTAAAAGAAATCAAATAAACATAGAACATGCATGATAAGAACATATCTAAACCTGAAAGTTTACTTAATAGCACATTTATATTGGAACCCCATCCCCCGCCAAATAAAAGAGCACATTTTAGGAAATATAATAAGTATGGCAGAAAAAAAGAGTTATGAACATAAGAGCTGGATATAAAAGTAGAGAAAAATGAAAACAGAATGGAGAGTCAGTGTGGATGATAACATTAGAGACAGAGGCATACAGCAAAAGGATGTAAAGGAGAGACTATTTAGTGCAAAAAATGGGTTGGCAAACCTGACTAGTCTGAAATAATTGAAATCCAATTCAGAAAAAGATATTTGATGAAAAAAACTCACTCCATTCGGACAACCCCCATCAGGTAGAAAGAATTCCTGTGTTCCTGCAGCAATACATTTCATTCATAATAATAAGGTTCTAGTTATCTCAAAAACATCGAAATAATCTAAAGTAACAAACATGCTTGATAAACACTTTAATTGTTGTTGATTTAGGAAAAAAATATATGTATATATAATTAATTCATTATTGATGAAGAGATTATGATATTCTGATCTCCTTAAAGGTATTATAAAATTATCAATTTTATTATTAAATAAAATATTCATGATAGTTTTCATTTAAAAAGTATATCAAACAAAAATGCGCATTACTGTGAAGGATTTTAGATTGTGTTAAGTTTTTTTAGCCAGATCCATAAGCTAGACGTCAGGGAGTGCACAATCTATGAGGTATTAAAAATGTTCCTTATTTCCCCAAGCCTTAACTGGACCACCATTTATATTTTAGCAAGCCCAGTTGTTTTATATTCATATTTCGGCTGTTTCCGTTCAATCAATTATTTAAATACTAACTCATGCATAAATACGATTTTAAATAAGCTTCTTTATTGCTTTAAATTATAAAGATAAAGGAAGACTGGATCAGTGCATTTTCATTGTGAGTTACACTGCATACTATTTGCAGGAAAATATATTAACTAAATGGATATTTAAGCATAATTTATATAGAGTTGATGACTTGTACTGTCCTCAATTAAACCTACCCCAGTTGTAGTTGATGAGGGAGATGTTGATCTTCTGGTTCTCTATGAACGTGATGAACCTCCCAGAGCAGCTGTCCAGGATGAGACCAACGTGGATGTCTCTGGTAAGGACAGGTACGTCAACACAACACTCTACACCTGTACAGAAGTCTGGCACAAAACAGCTGGCTTCAGAAGGCAGAGTTGGCAGGGTCAAGTCCAGGGGACAATCTGATGAAAGGAGAACATGTAACAGTGGGCATTATATGTAATGGGGTAGTAAGTGAAATATGATAGATATCTTGTTAAGTTAGCTGCACACATCTGGTCATTATGAAAACTCCAAGCTTGGTTTTTGAGGAAGCACAAAGAACTTTCAAACCATCATTGCATATCTGTATAACCAAAGTTATTGTCATCATATGCAAAATTTAATTTTGATTGGCAGAAAAAACATGTTACATTGAAATTAATTTTCTGTAACCCTGGAAACACCATTCACCACATTTAGATACCTCAGCCTAATATTTTTTCTTGCATGTAATGGGTTCAACAAATTTAAATTTATACATACAGACATTCCAGCCATTGACAGGCTTGCGGTATGGATATACATTCCTCTCGCATTTCTTTTTTTCATAGAAGTTTGAAATTCCAAGGGTGTTTTCTAACTGAGCGATTGTTAGAGCCTCTAGAGATGAGGCAGCTGCCACACCCTGGTCTGAAATCCACTGTGTCAGGGAGAAATCTGCAGGAAATAAAGGTAGTAACTAACAGAAGTTTTAAGTTTTTAATCTATTATAAATCTGTGCTCTTAGGAAACAAAAAACAAATGTAGTCAAATCATGCCATAGAAGCATTCATGTTTTAATTTATAATTAATCAATAGTTTATAAGGAAGTCTGCAAAACAAAAACAATTAGATGGTATTACTACAAAGAATGGCATATATTGATAATTTATAAAGAATAAAAACAATAACAGTTTTATGTGTGAGAGAATATAAATGTCATGGTCTAGAACTTCAGGCCTTTGCTACACTAGTAAATAATCTACAAGCTGAGACCAGCAGGTTTCTTGTTTCTGCTTATTATGAAGAAGAATTTATGAAAAGTCCTATAAGCATTGCAACATATACTAAATTTGAAAAGGTACAGGACTGAGGTATTCACATGCAATCCAAAATGTAAAAGTAAGAACAAATCTGTGATGCATCATTTAACGAAAAGAGCAAACCCAACATTTGGAACGGTCAGTCGCTTAATGGACCGACTGGGGTGCTAAAACCGGATTTACAGAGCTCTAACCTCGCACTTCCTGATGGGTTTCTCAAATGCACGCAAGAAAAGAAAACCTTTCTATTTAAATAAAAAATGTCCTTGCACTGACATTTCCTTTGATAAGTTATGATGAAAATAGTGATGTCATTGAAAAATAATGTCCACATAGTATTTAGAAATCAGGATTAGTTTATTTATACACTTGCACTTATTGCCACTTGTTTTTGCTCACTACTGCACATTGTGCATATACATGTAAATAAGCATGCAGCCGTATTTATGACACATAATTAGTAAAAACAACAAAACAACGTTAACATCAAGAAGCCCTGTACATAATCATCATCATAACCTTAATCCTAATCTTGATCATCAACATAATCATCATCATAATCTTAATCTCCATCATCATCATCATCATCATTTAATACATGCTTACACAACATCATGATGCATATGTTTTTCTAAACTTATTGTCAAACTTTTGATGAACTTCTGTACTATCAGAAGATTCATTCTTACTTGGGTCTTTGAAGCCTGTCTGCCAGTTGCAGGTGGGTTTGGGAACGCTGGCACTCTGTAACACTGGAATAACATAATCACAGGGGCCACTGGCATCAAAACACAGGCTAACTGTTGCTTTTATGATGTACACGTGATTGCTCTGGTCATCCAAGATTGTAAAACTGAAAATAACACAAAAGGAGTTATTACCGGTACTGACTTCCATTTTGGGTTACGAATCATAGTTACTTCTTTGTCTTTAGTTTACCACATTTAATTATATTAAAAACACAATTTAAAATTAAAATTCTCAAACTACATTGTGTAAAATTGTTTCAAATATTTTCTTAAAGTGCGTAGATGAAAATAAATTAAATTCAAACAACAATTTAAAAAAAAAAAAAAAAAACAACGCCAGCAATATAGTCCATGCCAAAGACTTGGAGATTTTTTGTTTGTTTATTGCATTAAATAAAAAAATAAAACATATAAAGTCAAACCTGATGCGGAATACGCCCAGCAAATTGGTGACTATCTCCTCACCTGCAACATTATGCTAGTGTATTTATCAGACATATCACTTAGAATCCAATCATTTGTCAATTGGTTTAACAACAAAACTTGTTTAAATTATTTGGATATTCTTCAAATTTCTAAGCTACTCTAAGAGTTATTTCCCTAATTTCAGTTATATATATCCTCATTGCTGACTGATCACTAAAATATGATATCTTCATAAAATTTGGCTTTCAAGTTGGACTTCTTCAGCTAAAAAAACCCATTACAGTCAACATTAACTTTAACTGATGGGCACATACTTTCTTGGATAATGTTTAAAACTTTTTAAAAGTATATAAACATAAAAATATTTTTTTTGTTTATTTTTAATGATTTTAACATTTCTAAGAAATGCACTTACCATAAGGGAAATCCACCAACTGTTTCTGGTAAATGAACTTGTCAATTGAGGCAGTTAGATTGAAGTTGCAGGTGTCAAGGTTGATAGCCATGGAAATGGACTGTTCTATCCTGGGCACGGTGACACAGCAGATGAGATGGGTACAGGTGCTATCTAGGTGACATTTCATATATGATGGCAGGCTGGGGAAGCTCACAGTAATGGGGCAAGCTGGGGATGGAAATTTAAAAAAAAAAAGATTTTTTTATTCAAATGACTGTTTTAACATCATCTTAGAAAAATATTTGTTAAAAATGGCTCGTGGGAAAATGGATTTCAGCGGTAAAAGAGACATATCTGAGTGGTCATGATGTAAGATGAGATTTCTGAAATGTGACTACTGAAAAATTGATAACTTCATAAAAAGAAGATTCAACTAGTATTTCCAGTATTTATTTCTAAGATTTTAATCAATACATAAATGTACACAGAGAAGGGAAGAATTTATTTACGAGAAAAGTTACATTTTTTCACTATCATTATATATATATATATATATATATATATATATATATATATATATATATATATATATATATATATATATATATATATATATATATATATATTGGTATATTTATTTTACATATTTTCCTTCTCTTTCAAATTCCTAATCAGACCTGTTGAAAAGCCATTGACAGCACCAGCAAAGATGGGATCACTGTGTGAACACTGAGAGTCTGCCAGGTAGGGAGTCAAACCCAACTCCTCAAGCAGCCAAGACCTAGTAACATCAGTCAGGGCCTGGCCAGCTTGGACCCCTACATCTGTCTGCCAGGTGTCCAGAGAAAAATCTAGAATATATCAATGTAAGCCACATTGAAGCAAAATGTTTAAACTATGTGGTACACATGTGTTATTACAAGGTTTCCAGCAAGAAATCTTAACTGTAAGACAATGGTTGATTACGAAAGATGAAAATATATACACATATACCTGTCATTCTAGAGACCAGCAGGGAATCTGAAAAGGGCCAAAGAAGCCAAGCCACACTGATGCATTCATTTTTTTCCCAAAAACTATTTTTTCTTATCCACATTAAATGTTGAATAATGACAGGAAATTATTCTGAAATCTAGCAATCTCTAAAATATGCATGTATTAAAAAACATGTTTTAATGATTAAAAATTTATGTTTAAATAAAAAGAAAAAATAAAGTAACAATTAAAAAATAATAAATAAATTAAGTAAAAGTTTCATGATAAGCGAAAAGAAGCTCCATACATTGTAGTACACATAATGAGGTAACATACTGTAAAATCGGACACCAATGATTCAACAGCCACCAAGCCCGAAAACCAGCTTAACAAATTCATAACAGGGCCAGAGTATTTCTCTTTGATGCTTAAATACTGAAGCAAAACCAGGAAATTCTATAGAATTTCTCACCTTTATTTCACTAGTTTCCAGTCTTAAAAAAACAAAATTACAAAGTTGTAACAAAGCCAACTAACTTTGACACTTAAATACTGAAACAAAACATTAAATGCATATAAATATTGACACCCTTATTCAATTACTACAAGCTACTGCAAGTGCCTTGAAGTGTCCAACAAAACTGTATATAGACAGCATTTCAAACAAGAGCTACCAACCTTCCAGCTTGAAGTCTGATACCGGGTTACACAGTGGTTTTGGCAGCAGTAGGTTATGAGCTAGAGACGCTTGTAGCAAGCACTTGGCTGCATCAAGGCATACTGACAGGTTGGCAGACACCAGAAACATCTTGCTGCTCTGCAAGTCTGAAATTGAGTAGCTGCAAAAACAAAGGCAATTACATGTACTTAAGCTTGAAAATACATCTCATTATTATATTTTTGACAGAAAAATTTAAATGTTTTGTTCTCAAGGAATATAATTAAAATTAAAAGCAAATTAGTAGATTTTATTTTCATTATTACAATAATAAAAGGTATTTGACTGAACCTTCTTCCATATTCTTCAGCAATTACTGCTTTTGTGTAGAGGTAAATCAGAATTTGAGATGGACAGAGAGACAAAGAGTCTCCTTTATAGCCAGGATTAGCAATAGCAAGGATATAACAGTATTCAGATTCTCAATGAATTTATTAATTAAAAAAAACTGCTATAAAATTCCAGTGCTAAATTTTCCTTATAAAGGTCTTCTTGCTTAAACGAAACAAATGCTAGAAATCAGTGCAATAAATTTTCAAACTGATGCATTTGTAAAACAGTTGTATGACTTACTCAATTTTGAAGACTCCTTTCACTGAGACTTGTTGCAGTGAACCCCAGTCATACTCAAACAATGACACATTGACTGCAAAGTTTTCCACACCCACGGACAACGTGAACAGGCAGGGGTCAAGGTCAATGTAGAAGTTGACGGAGCGCCGGATGAACGGGATGTCAACACAGCAGCTGATGGCCGAACAGTAGTCTGGTACAAGACAAGTTACCTGATTCCAGGTGATAGCAGGGAGGTTGGAAACACGGGCACAGTCTGTAGACAGTATTTTATTTAACAAACTCTCAGTCAAATATAAAGAGGTGCTTTATCAACTTTAAATTAAAAAAAATAACCAGAAATAACAATGCATTAATATATTCCTTGAAATATACAATGACCTTAAAAATGACCTTGATCATTAGGGTGCAACTGCAATTGTTATCCATGGCATAACTTCACATGTATGTTTATGAAACGGAAAATGACTGACAGATAAACACACTGTTGGGCAGTGCAACTGCAAATGAAATTTTTCTGGGTCATTAAAAACAAGAACAAAATAACGTCAAATGTACCACTGCGCCATCCGTTTATGGCAGGACTGTAAAGTGACGATGATCGAGAACAAGATTCTGACTTCATGAACCCTAGCACGCCCAGTGTCTCTAGCAGTGTGTCGGAAACATGTTTCTCAAGGGCAGCAGTGGGGCTAGCGCCAATTGAGTTCAGGTAGCCGTCCAGGCTGAAATCTAGATGAGGATAATCATGGTAAAATATATTCACATAAATATGAATTAATCTTACAACAAGAAGGGAAGTACAGTTAAGCTTAAAGGTGTCATCTGACAGTTTGGACCAAAGTTTGTTTCTCAAACAGCCAAATTCATTATTGTTATCTGAGACAAGCTGCATGGATAGCTATTTTTAAAATAAGAAAATCAAGCATCCACTTACTTTTGAGTAGTAAGAAGTTATCGTTTTTAATTGAGTACAAATTGAACCTATTGAGGTATTTAGCAGCAATGTCTGGCCAAATAAAATATATTTGTGTCTAGCACATGTTCAGCCTGCCAATCATAAAAGAGAAACTGTCTTACCGGTGGGCAGGCTGGCATCCCATGTGCAACCCAGTTTAGGTATCCTGGCCGCGGTAAACAGCTGGAGGTCCAATTCACAGCTGGATGACTCTATACAGACCTGTAACCCCAGGTCCACCAAATACTGCTTCTCTGCAGAGAGGTCCACAATGTTGAACCTAAACAGGGGTGTTGAGAACTAAGTCAGTGTGTTAGTTAATTTAAGGTAATTATAAGTGAATTTTAATTACTGTCAATATGAAAACCACATAATTACAATTAAGCTGCTATTAGTTAAGGAGACAGCTAGAAAAATGTCAGAATAGAATCACTGTTACAAACAAGGTCAGCTGCCAGACAAAACTTCATAACAACTCTTGACCTGACATCGACTCTGCCCCATACGGTGAGGGATAGAGAACATACAAATGTACCCTAAATGTAAAATTTATTATGTAGAGATATTACAAAGTGAAGAGTAGGCAAAGTTTTCAGAAAATCCATCCACATTTACTCACAAATTATTTATGTACAAATACCATACCTGACTTTAAGAACTCCAAACAGAGAGAATGTTTCTGTTTTACCCCAGTCATAGTTTAGCAAAGATACATTTATCCCGAAGTTCTCAATGCTGACTGAGAGAGTAAAATCACAAGCCCTGAGGAGGAAGCCTAGTTTGAAGGTGCGTTGGACTGATGGGACATCAACGCAATATTGGAAGCCCGTGCAGTAGTCAGGTATGTGACCAGACACTTGGGAGGGCAGAGTTGGGGTCTGGAGGGTCTGAGGGCACTCTGTAATAGATCAGTGGTTTTTCTCTTGTATTTTGTTACATCGCACCAACACAATTATGGTCATATTGGCGACGTCCAGCTAATTATTGGTGAAGGAATACCCCAGACTTATGTCTGGTTAGAACCACCAGTGCACTGCAGGTTAGCCCGAAACACTCCCTACATGAAAGTTCTAACCCTGACCGGGAATCGAACCCATGCAGTGAGGGGCTGAGGCATTTCAAGTTAGCGACTCTAACAGCTCTGCCGCGGGGCCCCCCTAGATCAGTGGTAATAGATAATTGAATGTGAGCCTTTCAATTAGAGCGATAGGCCATTCTTCATTGTAATTCAATGGACCAAAATCATTGGAACCATGATACAAATGGATAATGGTCAAACAAAAAGCAAGACAATTGATAAAACAAGTATATATAATATATAATAATGGGGAGGGCAAAATGCAACAGACTATGATCAACGTTGGAAGGTATCTTAAAGATGTAATCAAATATTAAAGAAAAAAGGACACAGAAGAATATGAAGATTAAATAGACTATTTGGACAATGGCTACCTGCATTGTACTGAGAAAAAAAGTTATAAACTAATTACCCAACAATTTATACATGGGAAAATGGCATATAAATAACTAGACAATTGCATGATATATCAAGAACTATTTAAAAAATGATTCCACTTTGTATCTAAAACCGGACAATTAGTAAAAATGTACCTTTTGAAGTTAAAGCAACGTCTATATCTTACAAATACACAAACAAACCATTATTCCATCCACTGGCAGGAAATGGACTTTGCCCCTGTGCACACGGACTGTCTAGCAGATATGGTGCAATTCCCAGCTGATCAAACAACAGCTCAACAGCATAGTCCTGTAAGTGACCACCCACAAGGGCCAACCCATTGTCTGCTGCCCACTTGGAAAGGCTGTAGTCTGTGGACACAATGTAGTGGTTATTAAAGTTACTTGCTTTCATTATCAGTGGAGAATGACCCCCAACAAATCTCCGGGTAGAAACACTGGCACACATACTGGTTAGCTGGAAGACTCTACACCAATTTCTGGATAGAACCACTGACATCCAACTGTCAGCTGGAAGAACCAATACAAATTTCTGGGTAGACCCATCAACATACCCCAGGTCAGCTGGAAGACCCCAGCTAAATGTCTGGATAGACCCACCAACAAACCCCAGGTCAGCTGGAAGACCCCAGCTAAATGTCTGGGTAGACCCACCAACATACCCCAGGTCAGCTGGAAGACCCCAGCTAAATGTCTGTGTAGAATCTCAGGTATCTGAAGGTCAGCTAGAAGACCCCAGCTAAATGTCTGAGTAGACCCACCAACATACCCCAGGTCAGCTGGAAGACCCCAGCTAAATGTCTGTGTGGAATCACTGGCATCATTCTGAAGGTCAGCTAGAAGACCCCTGACAAAATGTCAGGGTTATGTCCGGGTAAAACCACCAGCGCATCTGCAGGCAAGTTGGGAGATATCTCTGAATATGAAAGTTTTTGCCCTGATAAGGATTGTGAGGAGGAAAAAAGAGGCTTTAAATGGTTGACACTACCCAACCATGAGTGCTAAAATCATGTATCTGCCTAGTGTGTTCCAGTTAGAGATATTTACTTTTACTGTTAAAAGGTTATATATGTATATATATATATATATATATATCAGGTACATTCAACATTGGAAGCTGAGATCAACATAAATTGCTTAAAGAAATGACAATGATAACTACATTGTGACCTTGTTAAAAAATCAGATTTTGACAAATATTTGGAACAGCGTTATCTTTGTTATAGCGCATTTAGTTACATGAACAAGATATTTTTTAAAAATACAAAATGTTTTAAATAGTGTCTATCAAACTTTCCAAAAACATGCTAAAATTACTGAAATAGTTCACTCCACTTACCTTGTATTTGCAGACTGGTGTCCCAGTTGCAGAGGGGTTTAGGTAGGTAGGCCCCTACCAATACAGGAATTGTTTCCATGCATTGGTTTTGCTCCAGGCACACACTGACATTGGCACGAACAATAAACTGCTTCTCGCTCTTCAGATCATCTATGCTGAAACTGTAACCAGGAAAAATATTTAGCAATTAAATAAAGTGCAACCTTAGGATGAAGCAAAAAATTATAGATCATTGATTTCATTATTATAACACTTTTTTAATGTCAGGAGTTTAATATAAAAACAAATATTTAGCAATTTAAACAACAACCTTAGGATGAAGCAAAAAAATATAGATTAATTGATTTCATTGTTATAATATTGTTTAATGTCAGCAGTTTAGTATTTTAAGAAATTTTATTAAAATCTGCAGATTCCAACAATTTTAAAGCAAAAGGCAAACTGTTTTACAATATAAGACAAACTATAAAGAGTTTGGCCAAAATATGCTTACTCAAAACGAAACACCCCTCCAAGGTAAAATGAATGGATGGTGCCTGAAAAGAAAATTTTAAACATAAAAAAATTGAGACACTTGTTCTATGTAGTGCTTTAAAGCCAAAAAAACTTTACATCAAAGGAAAGCAAAATGCATTTATAGTCAGAAAGTGCGGCTGTAATAGGAAACAAAGAATAATTAAAAAATAATGTAGTTGTTTTTTGTAGAAGTTTGATGTGTATTTATTTTAGAGATATTCTTAAAATCCATTTTTGACCCTATAAAACAGAACTTATTTCTTTTATTAAAAACACTGTACAGCTTATTCAACATTATTTAAAATCATTTAAGAAAAATGTTTTGACACACAAAACACTACTAGGGTCAGAGGTCCTTCGCACCATTTATTGCAATGAACAACATGTTTCAATGTGTATTTTCCCAAATAAGAGAATATAACAAGGGCCTATGAGTTTTGAAACATATATTTAAATTTGAAAAGGCACAGGACACAGGTATTCACATGCCATTCAAATGTAAAGGGTAGAATAAAAGTGTCTATTTATTTGGGGACAGTGTCCACTTGAAGTAGATAAAGTGCTGTCTGCACTGAGTATAGCATGTTTGTTTATTGGGTTTATCATCCCACCAACAGTATTTCAGTTATCTTGGGACGGTGTTCAGTTGAAGCAGATATAGTGCTGCCTTCACTGTGTATAGCATGTTGTGAACACCTGGCATAATACCACACCCAGTCACATTGTACTGACACCGGGCTAACCAGACGTGACCAACTACACTTATATTTGTTTGAGCGTTAGTTACTTGGAGACGGTGTCCGCTTGAAGCAGATATAGTGCTGCCTTCACTGTGCATAGCATGCCGTGAACACCTAGCATGATATTACACCAAGTCACATTATCCTGACACCGGGCAATCAGTCGTGGAACTACAGTTATATTTATGAGAGCATTTCCAAGGGAGCCATGCAGCTACCATTTTTAACATATTTGGTATATTGCAGAATGGGATCAAACCCGAAGCCTTGTGTACCCTGGAGCCAATGCTCTACTGATTGCACTACCAGGTACAATCACACCAAAAGTGTGACAAGACATTATATAAAACAGATAAAACCTTAGATTAGCACCATGGAATGGTCTGTCAGCAAAAATCTTCTTACCCCATTCATAATCCACTAGCACAATAGTCTCCTCTACTCTCTCTATGGCCATCCTGAGTTTAAAGTTGCAGCCGTCCAGCAAGAACTTCATATTCACCGACCGTCTGATAAGATTTACTTCGAGACAACATTCTATGCCAGTACAATAATCTAGAACGTGACACTTGATATTATTATGCAGGACTGGTAGACTTAGAGGTTTTGGACATTCTGAAATAAAAAAAGAAATATATTTTAAAAGAAGATATGTTGCACTGATGAGGCATCAATTTACACCAATTACTGATCAATTTCCAAAGAAAATTTATAAAATAATATATTTTACAGAATTTACACTCTTACATCTTATATTAGCCAAGTATGTTTCAATGTTTCACGGAGAAGAATGTGACACTCTGTTGTTCAATGTATATGCATTTATTATTTTATTTAATTACAATAAACAGACCTTTTTGGCTTAATGTGAGTATGACAGAATGAAACTAGTACTTAGCTAAGGATACATGTATATACTAGTAAATGTGTGTTTTTTTCTACATCTTTAAAAAAAATATGTTTGTCTTATTTTTTTCTAAACCTCACAGTCAGTGTCATTGTTTGGACTCAAATTTTCAACAAAACTGTAGTGATGCCCAAATTCATTTGCTGTTCTTTGAATGCTCAAAACTTACAAGAACATCTCAGAAAGCAATCTCGTCAATTTTAAGTGTTTTTACATCACTTTTATGAAAACTTAGAAAAAATATTGCCTTTAAAATGACTATGAATAAAAACTTCTCAATGGCAAAGCATAAACTATGTTAATGTAACTAGTGTGGATCGTGATCAGTAAGAGAGATGCCTAGAATGGTCTGCACAATTTAATGATAAATGTCTGGCTTTGTTTGTTTGTTTGTTTATTGGGTTTATTGTCCCACCAACAGTATTTCAGTTATCTGAATTGACGGTGTCCACTTGAAGCAGTTATAGTGCTGCCGTCACTGTGTATAGCATGCTGTGAACACCTGGCATGATACCACACCCAGTCACATTATCTAGACACCGGGCCAACCAGTCGTGGAACTACCCTTATATTTGCTTGAGCGTTAGCAAGGGAGCTATACCACCACCATTTTTAACGACTTTGGTATGTCGCGGCCCGGGATCGAACCCGGGGCCTTGTTAACTGCTTGTAGTTACTGAGTAAAAGTTACTTACAAATTTAACATGCTATGGGTTAAGAGTCATTGGCAGAACATACCATTATTCCAGCCATCAACTGCACCTGTAAAGGTGGGGTCAGAAGCAGAGCATTGTGTATCCAGCAAGAACGGGTCTAAATTGAGTTCTTTTAGCAGGGTGGTGACCATTGCTGTAGAAAGACTCTTAGAGGCATCGTGTCCTTTATCAGCCAGCCATTGCTTAAGCGAAAAATCTAGTATTAAAAAAAAGAAGAAGGGATAATATATATAGCTATTTCTTCATCCAACAAAAAATCTTAATGGAAATGCCTTAACCCTTTATTTGCTGAAAACATATGGGGTAGGATTTGCTTTCTGCTAATGTTGTAAATGGGGTTTCTTGCAAGAAAAGGCTTAAATGATGAATCCAAACCACTGTAAATATCTTAAACTTATAGTAATATATAAGCACTATACATAACAAGACATTTGAAATCATCGCTACCTTGGATGTTGAATCCTGCAGACAGGTCACAGACTGGGATGGGTACCAGAAAGTTCTGGACAATGTCCATCTCAAACTCGCAAGTCGATGGCTCCATACACACAGCCACAGTGAGGCTAACAATAAACTTTTTACCTGCCTTGTCAATGGTGTATCTGCAAACAGATATAGAATAGATATATTTACAACAAAATTTATAAAAAATAAATATTATAAACTTCTGCTACATAGCAGTTAATAGAATATAAATGGTCCATGACAACGAAGTTTATTGTCTTCTCTGCACTAATACGTAACCAAGACAGCTGGTCAGTAATTTCCAATTTCTTCATTTGATTGTTTCCATTGTATAATGATTTTTAAAAGTATTGTATGAATATTAAGGATATTGTGGTACAAAACACAAGAACATTAAATATTAATTAACGCTGAAACAAAATGCAAGTAATATCAATTTCAAATGTAATTTGTAGTTAAAAACGACTGGTTTACAATAGCAACTGAGCATTATTCTACTCTCGGGTACATTTTTATTAAGTAAAATAAAATCTTACCTATTTGCTAATAAACTGCATGCACAGATTAAGGGACATATTGCAAAAGACTGCAGTAAATAGCAAAGATCCTTATGTGATTGCTTCAATCTGAAGCTGACTGACCTTGATCAACACTTACAGTCTTCACTATAATATCATACATAACAGAAATTTCTCTATTTATTACTCACAATGTATACAGTACTGTACACCTGGAACAAATACATGTTATGACAATGTCAGTCTTAAAAAAAACACTGGACCCACAGTCCACCAAGCGGGCATTATCTACTGGACCAGACCAAATTTTACAGGACCAGTATGATTTGGGCATTTTGACACAAAAGTTGAAAGTTCAGAAAATGACGTGGATGAAACTTCTGGTGGTCCATCGGTCCATTTAACTTATAAAATTTAATGGACCGACAGAGATTTTGGTGGACTCAGTTCACGGTTCACAGGGCTTTGTCTAAGACTGCACTTATTGCCAATACATAAACAATTTTTGTTATGCCGGCTAACAGTTAAAATTTACCTGACTTGTATCATTTCCAAAACAGTCTCAACCATTGCTGTACCTGAAAGACAAATACACCTAATTTATACTTTTCCAGCAATTAAAGGCAGTATCTGAAAGTTTGCCTTTATCAAAGGTATGTAACAATATTTCCTCACTGTTGGGAAATTTAGGCATAAATCTGCATAACACATAGCTTAGTCCAAGTCAAGACGATTTAATTGTCAGTCAGTATGATCAGGGGTAAAAATGGCTTTAAAAATTTATTCTTTACAAAACTATAAACAAGCATGGAGGGATGTTCTGTTAAATATCAATATCAGAGAAGATTACTTGGATGATGATATAACATGAACTTTAACAAAAACATGGTCCAAACTATCCCATACCACCTTCAACATGTTATTCAATAATCAACATCAATTATTCAATATTTTCTAACAAAAGCATTAAAATGTCAAATGATGTGTTGCTATTTACTGACCAGCAGTTAGTGTCTATCCTGACTATGAGTTTACCTAGTTGCTTAGTCAATTCATATACAGTAAACATAAATGTCAAAATCATACAAGCTTTTAAATTTTTCATTTATTTTAGGACAAAATAGTCATCCCACATTTTTCTCTGTATTTCTACAAAGAATACGAACATCCTGTATTTATCACCCTAAAAAGTAGTGGGGTATTTCTTTTACTTTTCTGCAAAAGGGGACATCTCAACTGATTAGCCTGGTCATTTTTAGATTTTTTGCATTCATTCACTTTGCCATTTTCATTTAATTTTGTTATTTCCTATTATTTTCTTTATGATGTTTTTTTGTGTGTAATATTTTACACTAGAACTGTTTTTAAACGATTCAACAACTTAATAAGAATATATGACATAAGAATATATGACAAAGTCCTATGAGCATTGCAACATATACCAAACTCTGAAAAGGCACAGAACAAAGGTATTTCACATGAAAGCCGAGTCATTTAACGAAAAGAGCAAACCCGACAGTTACCGCCTTAGAAAGGTCAGTCGGCAATATGGACCGACTGGGGTGCTTAAACCGGTTTTACAGAGCTCTAACCTCGCACTTCCTGATGAGTTTCTCAAATGCAAGCAATGAAAAGAAAAACGATCTATTTGAAAACAAAATGTTCATGCACTGATATTTTCTATACGTTATGACGAAAGTAGTGACGTCATTGAAAAATAATGTCCACATAGAGTTTAGAAAAGAATAAGATATTATTTCGATTTGAAAAACTACCCAAAAATGGTTGACTATAAATAAAATTAACTTACCCCATACATAATCAAGCAAGGGTAGTGTAAAAGCCTTTTTCTCGATTGAACCAGATATCTGGAAATCACAGAAGTTTATGTAGAAGTTGGCATGCAGACTTCGCCGGAGAAACTCTACGTTGATGCAGCTCTCTATCTGTGTACAGGAGCTAAAAACGTGGCCCGCAGCAAAGTTTGGCAACTGTGGTAGACTCAGAGAGGAGGTGGTACATTCTGCGAAGCAAAAAAAAGGTAAAATTTCTGTTATAGCCTACAACAAATATTAACCTCTTTTCATATCTGCAAGCTGCTTTGTCAAAATTTTACTTCGTTTTTTTTTTAATCAAGATCTTGCCAAACAGCTGTGAATTTCTGTTAATGCCTTCTGCATTATTTCCCCAATAAAAATGTTATTCCATAAAATCATCCACCCTCCAGATCTAAACCAAACATGAAACAAGAAATTAACTATTAAATTTTAACTTACCATTAAACCATCCATCAGCCGCCTTTTGGCTAAAGATATCATCAGAGAGGAAGCAGGGTTGGTCCAGGAAGTACTCATCCAGCCCCGTCACATCTGTGACAAACTTCAATGCCTCGCCCCATAATGCATCTGTAGATGTCAAACTGGCCAGGCCATTGTTACTCAACCAACTGTCCAATGAGAAGTCTAGACAACACAAAAAGAAAATTATAAAATATTTTTCGGTGTAGCTGTCTAACCTCACTTTTGACCTACTTACAAATGCTGACTCAAGGCTAGCCTAAATGAATATCAGAGCGATTCGCATTGGTAGAAATTCCTAATAGCATCATATACCGTAGTGTTTCTAATAAACGTCCTCGGGGTGGCAATATATAGTTATTTATACAGGTATTTAAGTAATAAACAAGTCTATATCAATGAGTGACATTAATGAATAGTCTCCCCTGAATAACCTCTAAATGCAAGTAGGTCCTTTCATTTGTTTTACTCGGTTTTTATGCTTGTTCTTTTTGGAGTGTATGTTGACTTCTTTGACATTCAAGTTAACCATCATCAACAAACACTTCCATTTTCTTTTTTAAATAACAAATCTCTATAAGTATTTAAATGGATTTTAAGCTTATATTTGTGCAAAAGAAATTTCACCGTTTGTAACTGCAAAATCTACAAAAGAACGGGCGATTAAGTCCAAGAATTCTGACTATAAAGGACCTACCTACTCTTTGGAATACCTCAGATATTAACAAACAAGGGAGATAATTTCAGTTTACCAATGTACCCCATTTCCTACAGTATTATTGTATATAGTGTATAAAATGTCACTTGAACCTACATTTGTTTAAACATCATCTCTGTTATATGCCGCAAAGCAGACTGTTCACTTCCGGCACGATCTAACTACTTCGTAACTTTAAGTGCCTATTACATGAGAATTATGAGGCGCAGATGGAGCGAGCGACTAGTTTAAAAATGTACACCATTTTCATGCCATTTTTTTCACAAATATTATATATAAAAATTATATTCAATAGAAACATAAACATGATAAAAATGTGTAAGTTAATGCTTCACAAACGCCGCATAGCCTTTTAAAAGAAATTTCTTGTTTTTCCTTTTTTTTTAATCCGACGCCGTTTGTCTTTTTAAAGACATTTTTTGTTTATTATAACATCTCTAACTTTTTGCTGCAGTTATAACTATGCTTGTCCACAGAAAAGTCTAAATTAGATATTAACACAAAAGAAAACTTCATACATGTAATAAAGATTAAGCCAGACAAGATAGCAATTTTTCAAGATGCATGTAGGCTTACTGCAAAATTAGCTTTATTTTTTTACTAAGAACCTAAGCCACACTTCTCTGCAGAGAGTTTGCTAGGTTTCTTAACTTCTCAATTGCTTTCTAATCGCAAAAAAATTGCTTATTGCCAATCTGCTTTATAATAATTGACAATGTTTTTGTAAAACATTCTAAATATAAATTGAAATCTTTACTTCCTCAAACTCCTAAACTATCAAACTAACTATGGGGTACATTGATTAAATGGAAATTGACTCCCTTGGATAATATTTTAGGTATTCGTAACTGTAGGTAGGTCCTTTTAGTTGCAACTATTAGACATAAAAGCTTGTTCTTTTGCAGATGGTGCAATAAAAAACAGTGAAATTTCTTACTTTTGCATAAATATAATCTTTACATCCACTGAATTACCAAAGCATATGTGCTATTAACACAAGAAAATGCAAAAGTTTGTTGATGATGGTTAATCTGGGCATCACAAGAAAGACATAAAATCCAATATACACTCCACCAAAGTGTACAAGCACAAAAACCAAGTAATTCAAATGAAAGGACTTAACCACATGTACGAATTTATCAAGGGGAGACGATCCATTTTTGTCTCATTACATGTGCATTCAGTGAATTTTCCTACCTTTAAAGTCAAAATTCATGTCACAGCCAGGCTGAGGAACCTCAGTGCCTGAGAGGACTTTCTGTTCAATCAGACATGACCCAGAGCCCTCAAAGCAAGCCGATACTGTCAGGTCAATCACAAACACCTTCTTGTTGGCTGGCTTCTTCAGAGTGAATCTGGCAAAAAGATGAATCAACATAACTTTATTTGAGGAAATAGGAAAGAAAATTATATAACAAATATATTTAGAGAAAAAACAAACTTACTGCTTGGAACCCTGCTGACGGCATTATTATGGAGTAACAGTGTGGTATAAAGTATCATCTTAGAAAAAATATCCGAGAGAAAGAAGAATGTCTACCAACCAGAAAGCTGCATTCTTCTCTGAAATGAGACAAAATCTATCACATATCCGATGCCTTTCACAAAGTCAGAATTTATTTTAACAAACATTGGACACTTACTTGATAAAGAAGATGTCTAAAATGGTCAACTTTTCTTCTTTACCTGCAAAATAAATAAATGATTTACACAAAAGTATTAAGGATGAAGCATTTGCAGAAGTGTTAATCTATATCATAATATTTATAATATTTATAATATAAGTAAATTGGTTCAGAAAAAGGAAGCAAAATGTCAGACTTACCCCACTGATAGTTGAAAATTGTGAAGTTTGCCTTAACATTCTCAATTCCAAATGAGACTATATAGTTGCATGTGTCTATGTTGACAAACATATGGAAGGCCATGGAGAGGTTCGGTATTGAAATACAGCAATCTATAGCTGTACAATAGTCTGGCACATGGCACGAGGCAAACTCAGACAGAGCTGGCAGGTCCACAAAACGTAATGGGCAGACTGAAAAAAAGGAACATGTTGTTTTTTCCAGCATCTGTAAGTACAGGATACTAACATAATCATGCGCAATACAGAGATGCCATGAATTAAATCATCGTCGTAACCCACATTCACTCATGCCGGTCTGCTTCATGGTGGATGTGGAATATTAGGCTGGTAAAATGTTGTTTTCAGGAATATTCATAGCAACCAGTGGTCCAATGGAAATATGTTTTACATACTGTAGCGGCCAAGCTCGCGCACTGGCTGATAAGCCCCGTGCGGCTAAGCCCGCCCATTGGCTGATAAGCCCCGCCTCTCTTATCATATAAGATTATTGTATGCATGTATTGAAGGGTAGTTGTCGGAGAATGTATGTGTGAGCATCTGAATAAAAGCGTAAACCATCCTTTGGGTCTTGTATTACCATCCCTTAAGGGTCTGAATATAAACAACAACAACATTACACATACCCTCCTATTGAAGTTAAAAAACTATTTGTCAATGTCACAATGGCAGCACTCACTTTATGACACCTGCATATTAAATATCACCACCATCATTAAAATAGTGATCAAAATTATAATATCATAAAATCGTAAAAACCACATATTAAAAATTACATAATTTAATATGATAATTATTTTATAAAAGATTTTATAAATGAAAGTTTTACACACTATTGTTCCATCCACTGACTGAAGGCATGTAAGGCGACTTTTCCCTGTTACAAGGGGTCGATAAGAGGAATGGTTCCAGGCCTAGCTCCTTGATGAGCGCCTGCACACCAGCCTCTGCTAGCTGGGTACCAGCTGAAATTCCCTTGTCCTGGGCCCAGCTTGTCAATGAAAAATCTATTTGGGAATAGACAGAACAATATTATAACTATAAAACACTATAGCAATCGTTTAAAAAAATAATACCTGTGTAAAGAACATTTTAAAGAAACAAGCTAGGGTACCAAGAGAGTTTTTTTTTTTTTTTGTTATATCACATCAAACAATTATGGTCATTTTGGCAACATCCAGTTAATTATTAGTGGAGCCCAGACTTAGATGCCAGACTTACGTCTGGGTAGGACCACCAGTGTAACATACCCCAGGTAAGCTGGAATCTCACTTGAGATGCTGGTATAACTAGAGATGATACTCACTTGAGATGCTGGTAAATCTAGAGACGATACTAACTTAAGATGCTGGTATAACTAGAGACAAGACTCACTTGAGATGCTGGTATAACTAGAGACGATACTCACTTGAGATGCTGGTATAACTAGATATGATACTCACTTGAGATGCTGGTATAGCTAGAGATGATACTCACTTGAGATGCTGGTATAGCTAGAGACGATACTCACTTGAGATGCTGGTATAGCTAGAGACAATGCTCACTTGAGATGCTGGTACAGCTAGAGATGATACTCACTTGAGATGCTGGTATAGCTAGAGACAATACTCACTTGAGATGCTGGAATAGCTAAAGATGATACTCACTGGAGATGCTGGTATAGCTAGATATGATACTCACTTGAGATGCTGGTATAGCTAGATATGATACTCACTTGAGATGCTGGTATAGCTAGAGATGATACTCACTTGAGATGCTGGTATAACTAGAGATGATACTCACTTGAGATGCTTGTATAGCTAGAGATGATACTCACTTGAGATGCTGGTAAAGCTAGAGATGATACTCACTTAAGATGCTGGCAAAGCTAGAGACGATACTAACTTAAGAGGCTGGTATAACTAGAGACAATACTCACTTGAGATGCTGGTATAACTAGAGATGATACTCACTTGAGATGCTGGTATAACTAGGGACGATACTCACTTGAGATGCTGGTAAAGCTAGAGACGATACTAACTTATGATGCTGGTATAACTAGAGACAATACTCACTTGAGATGCTGGTATAACTAGAGACGATACTCACTTCAGATGCTGGTATAACTAGAGACGATACTCACTTGAGATGCTGGTATAGCTAGAGACGATACTCACTTGAGATGCTAGTATAGGTAGATATGATACTCACTTGAGATGCTGGTATAGCTAGAGATGATACTCACTTGAGATGCTGGTATAGCTAGAGACGATACTCACTTGAGATGCTGGTATAACTAGAGACAATACTCACTTGAGATACTGGTACAGCTATAGATGATACTCACTTGAGATGCCGGTATAGCTAGAGACTATACTCCCTTAAGATGCTGGTATAGCTAGAGATGAAACTCACTGGAGATGCTGGTATAGCTAGAGATGATACTCACTTGAGATGCTGGTATAGCTAGATATGATACTCACTTGAGATGCTGGTATAGCTAGAGATGATACTCACTTGAGATGCTGGTATAGCTAGAGACAATACTCACTTGAGATGCTGGTAAAGCTAGAGACGATACTCACTTGAGATGCTGGTAAAGCTAGAGAGGATACTCACTTGAGATGCTGGTAAAGCTAGAGACGATACTCACTTGAGATGCTGGTATAGCTAGAGACAGCACAGAGGGGAAATTGCTCCATATCCAGAAGCTTGAGTCCTGCACCATCTGGGATACAAAGTGGGTCTCCGTCTATAGGAATACAGATGGTGACATCCACATCTATGATAAACCCAGAATCCATCTGATCGATCATGTAACTGTAAAACAAAAGAAAACAAGACTCTGTCACAGACAGTATATCCCCGCTAATCGGTGCTTGTCTAAGGAAAGGATAAAGTACGAATTTGCATATGAAGCAAAAGGGAAGAAATCAGTAATAATTTGTTCAGTAAATAACTTTGTGGTTATCATCCTGATGAAAGAAAAGAAATGTGCAATCTTAAAAAGTGATGATATGTGCTGTCCTACATGTAAGTTGGTCAGTTTGGTGGAAACAATACCATTCAGCACCATTTAAGGAATACATCGCAGGCTATTGCATTACAGTATGAATTAGAGTTGTATGAATTTTTTCAGGAGGTGCCAAAAAATACCATTTTTCAGGGGCAATAACCCTGTGTTAAATGGTCAGAGTGGAACATGCCAATCATATGCACATCACCTTTTTGGTATTGATGGTTCCCATAAAGTTTTGTTAAAATTCAGTTAGCAGTTGCCAAGAAATAGCACAGAAACAAATGTTACTCTGTAGACATACTGCATAACTAATCAAGGGCCATAACTCTGTGTTAAAGGACCCAACTTGAACATGCCGCAGATATGCTTATTTCCTTTTGGTATTGAAAGTTTCCACAAAGTTTTCATTAAAATCCAGTCAGTAGTTGCCATGAAATAGTGCTGAAACAAAATACTATTCAGGGGCCATAACTCTGTGTTAAATGGTCAGACCTGAACATGCCAATGATATGCGCATCTCCTCTTAGAATTGGTGGTTCCCAATGAAATCCAGTAAGTTGTTGCCATTGCCGAGAAATAGTGCAGAAACCATTAATCATTGAATCTACTTTAATAATGCATTCAGCTATCCAACCGTGTTCTTATAACTGTACGAGAAAACAGGACACACAAACCTAATTTTTTAGCATTTTAATGCTTCGATTATATATCAGAACATTTATGTATCCGAAATGGCATAAGAAAACAAATTAATTTAAAAAGCATTCAAAACTCCTCATGCTATAGTATTGTTAAATGAAGAAAAACTTATGTGCAAGAACTGTGGTAAACAATGCTTCAGACAGTCACATTTTGAGACAATGACAACTTCTTTGGAAGATGAACCATCCCTTCCTAAACTATACAACTCCAGGAAGTTGACACAAGCAAAAGGTTAAGGATTGGGAACCAAGACCAACTGATCCACTTTATTAATGAAGTCACTGTCACCCGATGCTCATAAATTCTTACCATTCCTATGCGGTCCAGTGGGAGTTTATTTCATTAATATTGCATTTAAAAAAATGCATCTAGTTTAATCAGGCCAAACATAATAATGTAAACATTGGATAACTTCTTTCTAATATGTGATTTGGCTGTAAGACTCTGTCTTCTATTCCACATGAAAATCAACAGGAACTGTCATAAATTGTTAAATGAGCAGCTTTCTGGGAAAAGCAGTAAGAATATATTCACTGCTAACCTACCCGATGGATACTGGTGCAGGGTTTCCACTCCCTATAGGTATGCTTGCCCTTTTGCCTGAAATATGCAAATGATGGCTAATTAGAAAAGTTACTGAAGAAAAACATATTGAACAAGCATGCGGGCAATACAGTAGTCCCCTACCGGTCCCTCAAAAAGTTATGGGCTGGACACAATTTTGCTGCAAGGTCATGCTGTGATTTTGACCATCAAGATATTGACCCAAATGATGTTCGCGACACTTCGTCTCAATATGGTGATCATTTCTGTGAAATAGTTTTAAAATCCGACTTCATATAACGAAGTTATGGGCCAGACACGATTTTGCTTCAAGGTCATGCTGTGACCTTGACCTTCAAGGTAGCGACCCAAATGTTGTGCGTGCATATTGTACACATTGCTACCTATTACCAAGTTTCATGTGCCTAGCTATTATAGTTTTTAAGTTATCAAAGGATCCAGATTTTTAGCGGACAGACAGACAGACTGACGGACTGACTGACTGACTGACGAACGGAGGGTAAACCTATAGTCCCCACCGGTGTGAACACCGGTATGGGACTAATAAAACAAAATACTTCACTGATGGGAAAAAATATTTTTAAGCTTGAGATACATTACAGATTTCTTGTTCAAACTATTTAACATACAGTTGAATCTGGTCATCATATGTAGTCATGTTGGACTTCATAAATTATTTGTTGCAGCATATTATTAATGGGAGTCATTTTTGCAGAAAACGGAGTTGTCATTATAAATGTTTTTAGTTACTTATTGTACATATACACCTGATGAAAATAATTAATAAATACATATTTTATACATTGTTTATTGTTACTTTATCTTCCATACACAAGAACTGCTAAATAAAAACAATATACAAATATAATCTTGTTTGTTGTTATTTTTGGAGGTACACATACAAGCTCTTTTAAAGAGGCCATTCACATAAAACTGAGGACAATCATCAATAAGTACATTTTTTTCCTTTGGCTACATAATTCTTTACTTCAAAACCACAAAATATACTTTACATAATGTTGTGATCGAGCATTTCAGAGGCCGTTAGCACACATCATCTTCTCCTACAGATACTGGGCGCTTTGGAAAAGAATGGTGTACACAGGATTTAGATTCAAATCTCAGGGATGCAGTGTTGACAAAATAAATACCTGGATGTTTTTTTTAAATTAGTGTATTTTATTCACTTACAACACTCAAGCAGCGCTGAAAGTACTTAGATTAAAAAAGAAATTCTTACCCCAATCATATTGAATCAGCTGCTCCTCATGGGTAAAGTCTCCCATTCCGGTATTAAAGGAGAACTTGCAGGGGTCAAATTTGAACCAGAAGGGTACAGCAAGGTCAAAGGTCAAGGTAGAAAATGGGATGGGAAAGCTGACCTCAGCACAACATTGAAGACCAAAGCAGTTGTCTGCTAGGCTGCAGCTCAGGTAGTTTGTCATGGAAGGCGGGAGCAGGTTGGTCACATTCATGGCCGCAGGGCAAACTGTTGTGGACAGAAACAACCAATTCAATGTTCAATGTTATAGAATGTCATGCTACACAAGAGAGAAGAGAAAACAGTCAAATTCCATCACAGCAGACAAATGGATATTTCATTCCATTTAATACAACGGTTATTTAGAAATAAGCTAAATTTTACTGACAGCCAAAACAATACCTCCTCTCAGGAATCTTCTTACCTCAATGAGACAATAATGAATAGTCTCCCCTGAATAATCTTTTAATGCAAGTAGGTGCTTTCATTAGTTTTACTTGGTTTTTATGCTTGTGCTATTTTGATTGTATGTTGACTTTTCTGCATTTCTTGTGATACCCAGGTTAACCATCATCAAAAAACACTTTCTTTTTCAATTGTAAATAACAATTCTCTAGAAGTATTTAAACAGATTTTAAGCTTATATTTATGCAAAAGTAAGAAATTTGGCTGTTTGCAACAGCAATATCTACAAAAGAACAGACAACAAAGTTCAAATATTCCAACTAAAAGGACCTTATTACTGTTTGGAATACCTCGGATCTTAACGAACAAGGGAGACAATTTTCATTTCACCAATGTACCCCACTGAGACTTACAACCATGTGCTGAGTAAATAAAAAGTTCAGATTGTTAATTTGGTCATAAAGTTTGTTTGGATGATAAAAATACCTGCAGGGGATGAAGGTAGTGAACAGGGGCCCTGTTTGAGAACTGTGTTCAGTTGTAAGTTCTGCAAGAGCAAATCAAACACCATGCTGTTGATGCTACCTCCCAGAGCTTCTGCCATCTTATTCAGGTTCCCTGAAAATGTCAATACATGAAAAAAATTACTATTTTTCTTATCGTGTTTGTGTGTGTGTTTTATGAATGCTATTTAACACTACCTGGAACTACCCAGAGCCTCAAGGTAAGATCGTTTGTATGGATGGTGAAGTTATCATTATTGTAAAACTTCACAATAGTTAAACCTTGTATGGTGAAGTTGTCATTATTTTATGACTTCACAGTAGCTTTACCTGGTATGGTGAAGATGTCATTATTTTATTAATTCACAGTAAAGTTACCTTGGATATTCTACTTCACAGTAACTTTAATTAGATGGTATATCTGACATAATTTTAGGACTTTACAAATAAATCTAACTTGGATGATGAAGTTGTCATTATTTTTGTGACATCAAAGTTACCTTACATTGTATGTTGAAGTTGTCATTATGTTGAGACCTCGGTGTTAATTTAGTCTAAATGGAGAAATTTTCATTATTTTATAGCTTCACAGTAACTTTACTTCGTTTGATAAAGTCGTCATAAAGTAATTGACTTCACAATATATTTAACTTGGATAATCGTTTTACTTCACAGTAACTTTACCTTGGATGGTGAAGATATCTTTGTTATTTTAATGAGCTTTGACTGGCACTTATCAGTTTATTTGAAATAAAGTCAGGCCCATATAGAGGTCAATCACCATGTAGGCTGAAATTGTAACTATTTCAAGACTTTACTGTTTACTATACTTTACTATACCTTGTATGGTGAAGTTTTCACTACACAAGGGCTGTGGAATGTTGAGATCTGTGAACACTTGGCTTTCTTCAGTGCCAACCTTCACTCTCATGTTGATGATAAACATCTTGGTATTGCTGTCCTTACCAATGCTATATCTAAAAGCAAACAAATTTAATAAAGTATTTTTATAAGATAGATATTGCCGCATCAACAAACTTATAGTCTAATTGAAGTCGTCCATCTATTACTAGTATTTGTAGAAAAATGACTGCTGCCACATCCCTACATGACTTATTGCCCAGACTAGTACCGTATTTTGCGAAAGATACCCCGCGACCTTTTCCTTTATGATCAGAGCATGTGGGGTATCATCCTGAGCTGGGAATCTATTAACAAAATCGTATTTTGCTTGGGCGGCCAGTCTCTTAACATATCAATCAGTATTTTGCAATGAACTTTGCTTCTGTTATTTTCACTACTGTCTATCAATTGCTACAGTATTCATAAATGTATAAATTAAATTTGTATTTGTACAACTTGTATAAATGCAAGTCATAATATCTTATTGTTGTTCTAGCTATCGGCATTATTGCAAGATGCTTTTGATAATATTGATCGATATTCTGCTGTGAAACATTTTCTGAGAAGATATTTTGTAAACAACATTCCACATGGCCTGCTCTCTACACAGCCCCTCGTAAGCTTGTCATAACACGGTACTTTATTATTTAGCTATAGGACCCTTACCACGGTTAAGATTTATCATAAAAAAACAAACCCAATGTGGAAATATATATTTATCTATATGCATACATTTAAAGTTATTTCGAAGAAATTGTAATACTGTGCTTTCTCACTTATAAGACTATTCGCTTACGAGACATGCCCTCTACTTCACCTGGGAAATTGCCCATTTCTGCTTCGACCCTCTTAAAAGACGAGGTGAAAAAATGAACAGGAGCGTCGACCAGTCATGCTGCCCCAACACAAGGATTATTTGGTAAACAGTGACTGTAACAGTGACTGTAATTTTCACACGTTGCAGAATGTATCTGGTGGCATGACATTAATTTCTTTGATCTACATCACCAAGTCTGGTAGGACAGTACAAGATATATTGGGGACCAGTGCACTGTCCTTATCTTCATGCTGCCAATCAATAATTTCATGGAGAAATGTAATCGGCAGCTGCTTATAAAAAAACACATTGTTCACGCCCTCACTGTCAAACTGCTCCATTCCATATCACCTTGACAACAGCTTATCTCAGAGTCAGTCAACTTTACCTGTGTAATGAGGCAAGTCTACACAGAAACACCAAGTAAATTACAGCTTGGTGTATCTGGCAGACTGAGGTTGAAAGTTTGTTTCAGTGTTTACTGGCGGATAATAAGCCATGTTTCATGCAGAACAAAGGTAAATGTATGTGAGACAGTTAATCGTTGACTGACAAAATTCAAAGTTCAGTAAAGGTAAATTATGGGCGGTCAATTATGATGGCATGTTGGGTTATTGCATAACCACTTACAAGTTTATGTGGTATGTTTCCGCCCTAAAACAATGTGAAAACTTTTTGCCAGGTCACTAGACCCCGCCTGTAAGATGAGCCCCACACTTTGAACATGAAGTTTTGAGGAAAAATCCTTATCTTATAAGTGAGAAAATATGGAATATATATTTATTAAATCCATAAAGAATGTAAGTTTTTAAACAAATCAAACTCGTATATAGTAATGTTATGATAAATCCTGCATTTATTTTTTTGATAAGCAGAAAAACATTATAATATTTTTCTAAGACATTTTATTTAAAGATCTGAAATTAAACTAAAATATATTTTGCAATGTTCTTAATAAGCATGTATTATTGCTAATTATTTAAAGTGGCCTATCCACTAAACACAAAAGAAGCAAATCAAATCAAAGAAACAAAAATGTTGTAAATTGTTCCGAAGGGAACTGTATTAATTATATTTTTTCTTTAATACATTATTAATGAACGTTTTTAGAAAAAATATAATGAGTGAGAGCATTTTTAGAAAAAAATATAATGAGTGAGAGCGTTTTTAGAAAATATATAATGAGTGAGAGCGTTTTTAGAAAAAATATAATGAGTGAGAGCGTTTTTAGAAAAAATATAATGAGTGAGAGCGTTTTTTGGAAAAAATATATAATGAGTGCGAGCGTTTTTAGAAAAAATCAGAGGAATATTTAAGAAAACAAATCCACTGTTCAATATTACAACAAAGCATTGAACAATTTCTTACAGAGATTGAAAATAATGGAAAACAATCAAAGAAGAGTAAACTTACTCGAAGCCGACTTCTTTAGTCAAAGCAACAAACTCTGTTTTTCCTGAAAAGACAATTTTAACAATTAAAAAGCAATTCAAAAGATGCCAAATGTTTGCCCAAATATAGTCAAGCACAAGATTAAATTCATTACCTATATAAAGCAACAAAAAAGCCACATTTAACTGATCGCCAAATACCTAATTTTTTTTTCAATGATTCTCGGTACGTTACTGAATGACCGTCATTGTCTTTATCGATAACGCGGTATTGACGATATAGCGGAGCTCCGCTGTATAAACTGTGCGGCCTTTATATGTTTTCTTCAAATTTTGCGGTCATTTTGGGGGTGCGGCCATAACATTGCATTAGGTTTTTTTCTTCAAATTTTGCAGTCATTTTGGGGGTGCAGCCATTACACAGGTGCGACCATTACACGAGTGAATACGGTAATCAACTTATATCATCAAGACATTTCAGATCCTTAGTCTTCCATGTACAGACCTATGCCTAAATGCCTTAACACATCATGCCTTAGACAAAACATCTGTAACACCTATTTATTTGAATGTTGGCATAACGACTAGGGCTCAAACAGAAAATTACTGAATAGCCAACATCTTTGTATCTACTTCGTATTTGAGGGTATAAAACCTAAAGTTCTTTGGAGGGAAAATCTTCATAAACAAATATAAATATTTTCTTACCTAGGCTTTCTACTGCCTTTTCACAAGAAAACTGGGGCAAAAGTAGGGAATGTTTTTACAAAAGAGTAGAGAAAAGTAGGGAATTTTATTAGTAAAAAATAGGGCTAAATAAGGAATTTCTTATCAATTTTATTTGAAATTACTATTATGTTCTTATGTTATGTCATTATGTTGCCCACCATAATCCCTTGTTCTATCCATGCTTGAAAGACAGGCACCTCTGACCAATATGTCTGGACTGACTGGCCAAGAGACCATGTTGCTTTCAAGGATGGACATCCCAAGGTGTACCCACTAGCACATCTTAACTGCTATTCACACGAAATGGAGAAACAGTAAATACAACCTATGAAATATTTTAAGTTTCATGTTTCTTTTTTTTTCAGAATGCAAAAAGTAGGGATAATAGGGCTATTTCTGAAAAAAAAAAAAACGTTAGGAAAAGAAGGACTCAGATGAAAAAGTAGGAAAAGTAGGGACCAGCCTCCTTACCCCAATCATACTCAAACAAGATAATTGACACAGTCCACTTCTCGAATCCTGCTGTGATTTCATAGTTACAAGTGTCAAGATGAAGGTAAAACTTGAAGCTTTTGGTGATGTTGGTGTTGGGAATAGGGACATGAACATTGCCATCAAGCTCCATGCAGTTGTCAGAGATCTTGTAGTAAAAAGCCTGGACCAACTGTGGTTGACTGTTTACCAGCGGTATAGTGACGGTGATGTTGTTGGATGTACAAGCTAGAATACAAATAAAACACACAATGACACAGCTAGCAGACGTAATTTTTTAGAAATCCCTCAATGAGTGCGAGGTGAGAGCTCTGTTAAACCAGATTAAGCACCTTAGTTGGCCATTTTGCGGACTGACCGTTCTAAGGTGGTAACTGTTGGGTTTGCTCTATTTTGTATGTCTTGGTACACTTTTGTTGTGACTTTTACAACTGACTAGCATATGAATACCTTTGTTCTGTGCCTTTAAAAACATTTATAAATGTTGCAGAACTCATAGGACATTATCATATTTTCTTATTAAAGAGTGGTCAGCTGTTTACATGCAGTATAGTAATATTGTTAATGTGATGTTTTACGTTGGCTATGAAATTTATCATAATTTTAAACACTTGCATCATACTTTCTATTTCAATTGTCCATTAATGATCATAGATGGCTATGGTATATTACATATCAAATGATTCTCTTGAAATACATATTTTAAATATAATTTTTTATTTCAGTAAGAAGAAACTTTATTTTAATATAACCCTTATATTTTGAAGCTGTCATTGTGAAGCCTTTAACTTCAGATTTCAAAAGTATTAACCTAACACCAGCTGTCCGGGCATTTCAAGCTGGTTCTCTTTGAGCACCCTTTGTTTAGTTGGTTTTTCTGATCGTTCTTAAGTGAATAAGTAATCAAGTTAGTCTGGCTTGTAATAGCTATATGAAAAGTTAAATGTGGTATCAGACAGTAAAAGGTGGTATCAGACAGTTTATCTATATCTTATATATTTAATATATCTGACCTCTGTTTGGGGTATTTGTGCAAAATTTAGTCTAAGCTTTGACGATTTTCAAGATTATCTCAATGTTGGGGCAGTAAAACTCGTTAATCATTACTTAAAATGTTTATTCTTTTCAATCCTATAAATAACAATGATTGTGATTTCTGCTAAAAATAGACATCAGAGTCACAGCGGATGGCGTGAATGATCCAAAACATAAGTAGTCAGGTGGTTGTCTTAGTTTAAAAATAGCTAACTGTGCAGCTTGGCTTAGATAGGAAATACCTGTTTGTAATGACGATTATGACATTACGATACACTTATCAGACAGGTGTAGGATATCAATAAACAGCATATTGCAAGATCTGATCAAGGAAACAAAAGTTTATCAAGATGTTTAATGAAAATATTTTGGGTCCAAACTGTTGGATACCACCTTTAAGTCATGACTGACACCTTGACAGGTATTTCTAATATTTCACACCTTTGCCTTCATGGCAGAGACATATAAAAGCATTTGTTACTTTTGTCTAGGTAACTACCTTGGACAAAATAAACAATAATAACAGCTTGTCTTCTGTTTGCAGGTATGTTATTTTACAATTGCGTCTTAATTTAGTTTATAATTTTTAATTTTTTGTGGAAGATAAATAATTCTACTTAAGTGTTTTATGTAAATCTATAAGTATAAATTTAAATGTATATGTTGACATTTTATTACAACAATAATAATAATAAATGTTTTTTTTTCAAGATGGTAACACATAAAGACATATAATCATAACAATGTTGCAACAAAGTCTTATTTTAATGTGGCCTTCTACAACAAAAATTAAGAGAATGCATACATCATGTACACAAATTGATGTAAAGAGTCATAGACAGTCACACAATATATGATGCAATAGAAAATTACATATCCTGTGATAATAACAAATGTTTTTGATAACGTTTTTTTAAGAAATTTATTGAGCATGCTGACTGAATATTATTAGGCATGTCATACCAGAATGAGTTGACAAAAGATCATTGTTTTACAAAAGTGGCTGTTTTACAGAAAAAGTGAGACAAGCTATTGTTTGAAGCTGAGCGCAGATTATATCTTGTGTTTGTTTGTTTGTTTATTGGGTTTATAGTCCCACCAACAGTATTTCAGTTATCTAGAGACGGTGTCCACTTGAAGCAGATATAGTGCTGCCTTCACTGTGTATAGCATGCCGTGAACACCTGGCATGATACCACACCCAGTCACATTATCCTGACACCGGGCCAACCAGTCGTGGAACTACCCTTATATTTGCTTAAGCGTTAGCAAGGGAGCTATTCCACTACTATTTTTAACGACTTTGGTACATTGCGGCCCGGGATCGAACCCGGGGTCTCCCGTACCTGGAGCTGACGCTCTACCGATTGCGCTACCAGGTCCGGTCTCTTGTGTTTGTGCAAACCGTGATAAGTTCTTGTAGGTAATCTGGAACCTTATTATGTAGAGATTACCATATTTAATCTATGATTATTTACTTTCAGACAACATGCTTAATTGTCAAATAGTGTAACTAATGCAATTTACATCTCTACCTTTTATATGCCAAGCAAGATTCCCCAATGTAAATTGTGATTGGTTAAACAGTTGTCTGTTATAGTTTGTATATACTTTTATCAGAACTACCTTGGACAGAATAAACAATAACAACAGCTTGTCTTCTGTGACTGAAAAATGTAGGCATTTCACCCAAAATGGAATTATAAACAGAGTGGTGTAGTCTAAAATTCGAAAAGTTACACATGTAAAAAGGCCCACTTTAGAAGGGAGACTTCTGCTTTTACGGATCAAAATTATTTGAATATGAAGAGTGTTTTACACATTTTCAGAAATCTTCCTGGAAACAGGTAACTTCCTTCTTTGTTGATATGAAAAAAACTAATCTCCCACTATGTAAGTGAAAATCTCCCACTTTGGCCTCAGAAAAATGTATGTACTTACATTGTGACCACTCACCGAACAGAAATGTTTGTGTACTCTACACTTCTACAGCTCAAAGGGTATGCCTGTTTCAAGTTTGGAATGAATCTACGCAATAGTGTTATGCTTTAGACAACCTTTTTTTTCCAGCTAAGGATAATTAATAATCTGATGCTACTGTTCTTTTACAAAGAACTTATACACCTCAGAAGATATGTAGTTTTAGGTTTGGAGCAAACCCATGCAAATGTGTTGCCAGAGCTATGCTCATGATAAGAAAGTGGAACAACTAAGCCAACAAACAAGGCATAGCAGCAGCAATGACAGGATGATATAAACAGATATAAAGGAACCATCTATGCAGTTTTAAGCTTAAAACAGAATATTTTAGAGACTGAAATGTTTATAAATCTGAGGTATATATCTAAATTGACAACGCACTTGCATCTGCAGTCATATATCTGGTCTCTAGTTCCTGTCTGGTTCCCGAGCTAGATTGTCCAAGCCCCACAAGAGCAGTCTCAAGCTCTTCATCAGTCATGTCTGCTGGACGAGGAATTGGTGCTTCCGACAATAGAAGGTCCTGCGTATTAAAACAGGGAATGAACTGTTTTGATTTTAGATAAATTAAAATTTAATAAGGATATTTGACCAATAGCAAAATTAATGAAAACAGAACTTTGGTGGTCTCAATTAATAATGAATAATGTCTTAAGTCAATGAATAATTACAGATACAGTGCAAAAACAAAGGAAGTAAGGATACTATATGGAAATTAAATATCAAAAGCAAAAAGATGAGCTGATGGATATGAGAAGTTTAAGTTTGGGGTTTCAAAGACATTTTATCACACATGTAAAAAGAAAATGAATAGAAGGTGATTAAAGGGGGAAACATTTAAGAGCAAAAAAAAAAAAGAAAAAAAATGGAGAGACAAAAGAAAAAAATGTGAATTTCATACCTGCTCTAGGCTTAGCGAATCAAGCAATTGGTTGCTAGCTAACTCAACTTCTTGATCCACAATCTCTGATAGTATTTCACTTTCCGAATCTGTCATGCTTCTTAACATCTGGGCGTAGTCAACTAATGGCAGAAAAAGGCAAGAATTTCATTGAAAATAATTAAAAAATAAAAAAACATTTCTGTCTAATAAAAATCAATACATATTTTCATTCATAGTAATTTTTCTTACAACATGCCTATTTGTCAGGACTTATGATCAAAGGATGCAATACATTAAGTACACTTAAGCTTCCAAAATGAAAGTATGTATAACTACATTAAAATGAAAAATTCATACATACAAGTTTGTTTTTTTCATTAGTAAAGTCATATTCACACTCTCAAAAAGCCTGAAGAAAGTTTTAACAATTAATTTATTTGAAAAATATGATGAGAAAAATAAAGTCTTTCCTATATTCACATTTACCAATTTTCTATTTATATAATTTCTACATGCAAGATCGTCATTATATCTGAAGTATTTGTGAGATGTGACTAACTGTTTATTATTAATATGTCTATCTCTTTCATCCAGATTTTAGTTTATGTTTGCGGTTATCCCAGTTTCTGCGGTAGGCAGCAGGCAGCTAGAATGCCTTACACCCTCCATGCAGCTCTGTTCAGTGGATCAGTGCTGGGCAGACTGCACAATTTCAGGTCAGTCCAGACACATTCTGACCAGGCCTTTCTTGGTCTACCGTGACCTCTGCAGCTGGTAATTGCTAAGCTAGTGACTGTGTTGGTATATGAAGTGGTGCATTCAACATGCCAGCTCAGTTGCTGTGAGTGTAGGACAGTTGTGAACCCTTTAATCCCTAGCGTCCAGTGCAGTTTGGCATTTGATCCTGAAGTTTGACATGTGCATCATGCAAAATGTAATGCATGCAGAAATTTGAAATTTGGCTTACGTTTTGGATAGTCCCAGGTGCCGTTGGCATTCATCGTGGGAAAAGGAATAACGGCGTCAGTTAGAAGTTTGATAAACACGATACAGTCATCAGTATCTTCAGAGTTGCAAACACCACCTCCAAACGACACCTTCATGGCAGTAGCATTCTCAAAGTTCACTTTGAACCTAAATGGAAATTATTTTGCTTAATTTCATTGGCACCATCATAAAATCAGCAACATTTCAGTGTCACGAGTCACGAAATGAACATATTTTTGCAAGAATCTAAATGCATGCATAGAGAATAAGCTTGACATGAATAAACATTTGGAATAAACCAGATGTATTATAATGCTATACATAAACAGAAAGCAAACATAGTATTTATATATCATCAGACATTTTGCAGTTCTAGATTTTTATAAGATAGCACCCAGATATAGCAGGATGATCTGGCATGACACTATGTGTCTAAATCTGATCAATTTACACTTAGCAGACTCAAAGACATGTGTGCATGTATATTTTTTCTTGCTCATTCATCAAGAAATTGTAAAGATTGTTAAAGTGACAACCTTATCCCTATCCCCAATTTTGAAATAGTCCTGTTTAAATCCCTAAACCAAATTTAAGTAAAACTTGTCAAGTGAAGCAATATTGCTTAATTATTAACTTTAGGTTTTTAAGCTTGTTTCATTAAAATAATAGTTTCTTATATATATAGTGTATATTAGCAATTTAGTTGAAGTATAGAAATGCATGAGAAACATTTAACTTACTTTATGACCATTTCATTCCCCTCGAGGAAAGCAAAAGAAATCCCAGTTTTAACTACTTTTTCTTCATCTGTAATAAAGCAAATACATGTTAAGTGCCTTTATATGTCATTTTATTAAGTTAAAAACTAAAAATGTGGCAAGGAAATGGTATTTAACATAAATTAACACAAGCAGTTAAAGTACAACTGCCATTAAAGGTGGTATCCGACAGTTTGGTCCAAATGTTTTTTCTCAACCATCTAAGTCATTGGTACCTGAAAAGGTCTTGCAAAATATTCTTTATTGATGCCAAAGATCTGTGTGAACAGTCAAGGATAAATCCCCACTCATCATTGCAAACAGGAGTTTTCTATCAGAACCACTCTGCAGAGACAGCTATTTTTAAACTAAGAAAACCATGTGACCATTTACTTTTATATAGTCATACGGATAATCTGCTCTGACGTCAATATTTTTTTTGCATAGACCACTATCGCAATTTTTTTTATTGACTTGGAAAGACTGACATTTTGAGTAATTTACAATAAGTACAGTCTAACAATAAAGTTAGTGTTCGAAATCGTCTTTATAATGGGTTGGGATTGGATTGGATTCGCCGGTATTTTTGCAGATACTGTGCAGCGACATTTCTATCATTATAGCACTTATGAAGTATCCAGGGACTGAACCCGGCCGGTCCATTATACTGACACTGACAAGTCAGGCGTAATGCTGTCCCCTTAGTCCTGAGCATTAGGAGGGAAGCCACTACTACCAACTTTAAAGTCATTGGTTTGACCCCGACGGGGTTTGAACCCACGACCTCCCAATCCGCAAGCCGACGCTCTACCATCTGAGCTATTGCGGTCGGTCTTTATAATGGGACTTAATAATGGGTTTATGCAAAAAGTATGCCCTTATTTCAATAAGCAGTGGTTAGATATTGGTACATGCATTTAATAAAAGGAAACTGTTAGATACCACCTTTAGCAGGTGAATTCTTTTTTTAAATGTGTGTTTTCACTTAACAAATTATGAAGAAATAATTTTAGCAAATCCATTTGTTTTGGCTTAATAGTTTGGTGATTAGAATTATCTTTTTTTTAGTGTAGATAATATATACTACTTTAATTGCCCCAATAACTTTCAATACATTAAAGACAGATCATTATGTAACAGAGAACAAATAAATAAATAAAATATTACACTCACCATTTAAATATACTGAAAAATCAAGAACATGCTTCCAGGTATGAAATGCGATGGTCAGTGTAGCATTATCGGGGTCAAAGCGAACGTATCCTTTGAAGGATGATCGTAACACATTCATGACCTCTATGGTAAGGCAGCACTCCAAACCCAAACAGTTATCATCAAAAGAGCAGTGCAGGTTGCGTGTGGTGGGGAGCCTCAATGACAGCATGGGGCATTCTGCAATAAATTTAAAAAAAGACACCCTAATTTCTGGAATATTAAGTTATATATTATATTACAGTACTAACGTTTCAGTCTATCAGAGGTATGAAGCCACAAGATTTTTGAAAGACTTTAGTGCAGTGGTTTACATCTGTTGCTTATAAGTTACTACAGTACTACCAAATTTGTTGCCCCGGTGTCATGATAATGTAACTTAGTGCGATATCAAATCAGGTCTTCACAGTATGTTATCACAGCGATAACAATTTTAACTACATGCAAAGTTAACAAGAACTCAACAGATGCTGGTCCCTAACCAAGATGGGAAAAGAGGAGGGTTAAGCGTGGGGCCAGCAACCCCACTATGTAAAAACATAACCCGCTACAGAAACATACACCATAGTTACTTCAAAGCACTTTCTGTATCAACCAGAAGGGGAGCATATGAGAAAACTGCAGACAAATCTTCTTTCCCCCAGAAATGAATCAAGGATCGGATTTTAGAACAATCAAATATTGGAAAAATCTGGCAGAATATCTCAGGTTGCTTGGTAAATAGATAGACACAGGCTAGCTATTGTAGGTCTGAGTAAATGAAAAAGGTCCTTGGACCAAGAGCTGTGCAACATCAAGACATCATTGGGCGAAGCAATGGCAACATGAGAACCATGGTGTTGGCCCTGTGCTCGTTCTCAAAGGGTGGAGAGGATTGAGTAAGTGATTAAAGTTAACAAGATTTATTGCTCAGAGACACAGCAGAAAATGGTGTATCCTATATGTTGAGCTTACTGATCTGGATCTACACTAGTCATCTAAGCTTGCTTTATTCAGATTTAGCTGGCTGGGGCACATGCATTTCAATGCAATCTCTTTATACAAATCATAAAAAAATGTACAAGATATTTTCCTCACTGGTTTCAGGTGATGCTAGCGCATTCAGCATATCCTCTCGAGTACCGTTGGGTTCCTTCCCTCTCCGAAATAGTTCCTGACGAAGATCTTCATCCGTCTTGATATCCATGGGTTGACATGGTCTGTCAGACACTGCTGCCTATATGATGAACACAAACAATTACTAAATACCTATGTCATGTATAAATCTATATATTGTATTATAAATATTAGCAAAATGGCTGATACTGCTGCCTGTGCACTGTTTTTTGAACAAGTGATGTGGGCCAATCATAAATAACCGTCCACAAGATGTTGTATCAACAGTGAAAGTTAATACCATCACTCACATTGGTCAACATAGGAATAGTTTTTACTGACAACAAAAATAGCTTTCAGTGAACAAAATATGCCATATAAGTGATACAGCTGAGCTGGACAAAATAGAGATATAACACTAGCCCAAACAACAGCTTTCAAGCCTAGAGATAGGACCATTACTGGACCAGTTAGCCTGTTATTAGCACCATTGGTTAGCAGGCCAGTTACCAGTGCCATTGGTTAGTTATCAACACAGCAGGCCAGTTACCAGGCCATTGGTTACTTATCAGCACAGCAGGCCAGTTACCAGTGCCATTGGTTAGTAATCAGCACAGCAGGCCAGTTATCAGTGCCCTTGGTTACTTATCAGCACAGCAGGCCAGTTACAGTGTCACTGGTCAGTTATCAGCACAGCAGGCCAGTTACCAGGCCATTGGTTACTTATCAGCACAGTAGGCCAGTTACCAGTGCCATTGACTATTTATCAGCACAGCAGGTCAGTTATCAGTGTCATTGGTTAGTTATCAGCACAGCAGCAGGTCAGTTACCAGTGTCACTGGTTAGTTATCAGCACAGAAGGCCAGTTACCAGTGCCATTGATTATTTATCAGCATAGCAGGTCAGTTATCAGTGTCATTGGTTAGTAATCAGCACAGCAGGCCAGTTATCAGTGTCATTGGTTAGTAATCAGCACAGCAGGCCAGTTACCAGTGCCATTGGTTAGTAATCAGCACAGCAGGTCAGTTATCAGTGTCATTGGTTACTTATCAGCACAGCAGGCCAGTTACCAGTGCCATTGGTTAGTAATCAGCACAGCAGGCCAGTTATCAGTGCCCTTGGTTAGTTATCAGCACAGCAGGCCAGTTACAGTGTCACTGGTTAGTTATCAGTACAGCAGGCCAGTTACCAGGCCATTGGTTACTTATCAGCACAGTAGGCCAGTTACCAGTGCCATTGACTATTTATCAGCACAGCAGGTCAGTTATCAGTGTCATTGGTTAGTTATCAGCACAGCAGCAGGTCAGTTATCAGTGTCATTGGTTAGTAATCAGCACAGCAGGCCAGTTACCAGTGCCATTGGTTACTTATCAGCACAGCAGGCCAGTTACCAGGCCACTGGTTACTTATCAGCACAGTAGGCCAGTTACCAGTGCCATTGGTTATTATCAGCGTAGCAGGTCAGTTATCAGTGTCATTGGTTAGTTATCAGCATAGTAGGCCAGTTACCAGGCCATTGGTTAGTTATCAGCACAGCTGGCCAGTTACCAGGCCATTGGTTACTTATCAGCACAGCTGGCCAGTTACCAGTGCCATTGGTTATTATCAGCGTAGCAGGCCAGTTACCAGGCCATTGGTTAGTTATCTGCACAGCATGCCAGTTACCAGTGCCATTTGTTAGTTATCTTCACAGCAGGTCAGTTATCAGTGCCATTGGTTACTTATTAGCTCAGTAGGCCAGTTACCAGGCCATTGGTTAGTTATCTGCACAGCAGGCCAGTTACCAGTGCCATTGGTTAGTTATCAGCACAGCAGGCCAGTTACCAGTGCCATTGGTTAGTTATCAGCACAGTAGGCCAGTTACTAGGCCATTGGTTACTTATCAGCACAGTAGGCCAGTTACCAGGCCATTGGTTAGTTATCAGCACATCAGGCCAGTTACCAGTGCCATTGGTTAGTTATCAGCACAGCAGGCCAGTTACCAGTGCCATTGGTTAGTAATCAGCACATCAGGCCAGTTACCAGTGCCATTGGTTAGTTATCAGCACAGCAGGCCAGTTACCAGGCCATTGGTTACTTATCAGCACAGCAGGCCAGTTACCAGGCCATTGGTTAGTTATCAGCACAGCAGGCCAGTTACCAGTGCCATTGGTTATTATCAGCATAGCAGGCCAGTTATCAGTGCCCTTGGTTAGTTATCAGCACAGCAGGCTTGTTACCAGTGCCCTTAGTTAGTTATCAGCACAGCAGGCCAGTTATCAGTGCCTTTGGTTAGTTATCAACACATCAGGCCAGTTATCAGTGCCCTTGGTTAGTTATCAGCCCAGTAGGCTAGTTACCTGTGTCACTGGTTAGTTATCAGCACGGCAGGCCAGTTACCAGTGTCAATGGTTAGTAATAAGCACAGCAGGGCAGTAAATAATGTTGTGTGCCAGTTATCAGTGCAGTGAGCCAGATATCAGTGCAGTGGGCCAATTGTCAGTTCAGTTATCAGTTCTGTTGTCCAGTTATGGGTGCATTTAGCCATTTATAATTGCAGTGAGTCAGTTATCAATGCAGTGGTCAAGTTATCAGTGCAGTGGTTCAGTTAGCAGTGTGGTGGATCAGTTGACAGCTGCAGTGGAATAGTGATAAGTGCAGCGAACCAGTGATCAGTGCAGTGGGCCAGTTATTATCGCAGTGGGCCAGATATCAGTACAGTTGGCCAGTTATCAGTTCTGTTGTATAGTTATAGGTGTTTTGGCTATTTATAACTACAGTGGGTCAGTTATCAGCGCAGCAGTTCAGTTATCATTTAGTTTGTAAGCTATCAGTGTAATTGGTCAGTTATCAGTGTAATTGGTCAGTTATCCATGAAGCTGTCATTTATCGGCATCACTGGTCAGTTATCAGTGTAGTTGCTCAGTTATCAGTGTAGTTGGTAAGTCATAAGTGTAATTGGTAAGTTATCCATGCTACTGGTCAGTTAGTTAGTTATCAGTGTAGTTGGTCAGTTATTAGTGTAGTTGGTCTGTCAACAGTGTAATTGGTCAGTTATCAGTGTAACTAGTCAGTTATCAATGTAATTGGTCAGTTATCAGTGTAGTTGCTCAGTTATCAGTGTAGTTGGTGAGTCATAAGTGTAATTGGTAAGTTATCCATGCTACTGGTCAGTTAGTTAGTTATCAGTGTAGTTGGTCAGTTATTAGTGTAGTTGGTTTGTCAACAGTGTAATTGGTCAGTTATCAGTGTAACTAGTCAGTTATCAATGTAATTAGTCAGTTATCAACATAACTGATTGGTTATCATTGTAGTTGGTCAGTTGTCATTGCAATTGGTCTGTTATTGGTGTTATTGGTCATTTATCAGTGTAATTGGTCATTTATCAGTGTAGTTGGTCAGTTAACAGTGTAATTGGCCAGTTATCTTTGTAACTGGTCAGTTATCTGTTTAGTTAGGCATTTATCAGTGTAATTGGTCATTTATCAATGCAGTTGGTCAGATATCAGTGTAGTTGGTCAGTTATCAGTGTAGTTGGCCAGTTATAAGTGCTTTGGTCAGCTATCAGTGCATTGGTTTAGTTACCATTTTGTTGCTCAGTTATCAGTGTAGTTGGTCAGTTATCTGTGTAACTAGTCAGTTATCTGTGAAGTTGGTCAGTTATCAGTGTAGTGGTTCAGTTATCATTTTGTTGGTCAGTTATCAGTGTAGTTGGTCAGTTATCAGTGTAATTGGTCAGTTATCAGTGCAGTTGGTCAGTTATCAGTGCAGTGGTTCAGTTATCATTTTGTTGGTCAGTTATCAGTGTAATTGGTCAGTTATCAGTGTAATTGGTCAGTTATCAGTGCAGTTGGTCAGGTATCAGTGCAGTGGTTCAGTTATTATTTTGTTGGTCAGTTATCAGTGTAATTGGTCAGTTATCAATGTAGTTGGTCAGTTATCAGTGTAATTGGTCAGTTATCAGTGCAGTTGGTCAGGTATCAGTGCAGTGGTTCAGTTATCATTTTGTTGGTCAGTTATCAGTGTAATTGGTCAGTTATCAATGCAGTTGGTCAGTTATCAGTGCAGTTGGTCAGTTATCAGTGTAATTGGTCAGTTATCAATGCAGTTGGTCAGTTATCCGTGTAACTTGTCAGGTATCCGTGTAACTTGTCAGTTATCAGTGCAGCTGGTCAGTTATCAGTGTAGTTGGTCTGTCATTAGATTAATTGGTCAGTTATCCATTTAACTGGTTGGCTATCAGTGTAGTTGGACAATTATCAATGCAGTTGGTCAGTTATCAGTGCAATTGGCCAGTTATAAGTGTAGTTGGTCAAGTATCAGTGCAATTGGCCATTATCAGTGTCTTGGACCAATTATCAGCATCGGCTCAGCTCTGCTGCATATTATTGTTTAAATATATTGGAGCTACCAGAAAATGTAACCAATATTGTATTAATTGATTATTATATTCACATATTCTTTATCAATAATAATAAGCAGTAATTTGATTGAATTATGTTAGTACTTCTATAAGTCAGCACTAATATGTTAACCATTTTATGGTTCCCAAACATTGTATAAAACAATGGCCTTACACAATGTGCAAATACTTTAAAATGCAAAATATACAGTATTTACACCATTCTCTTTCAATATTTACAGATATATAATAACAAACTTTTTTTTTCTTTTTCAGATTTATAGAAGGAATTTTTTAACTTATATGCTGTTTAACGTGAATTGATCAGGCTTAGGATAGAAATGTAGATCCAGACCAGTAGTCTGAACAATATCTGTACAATTTGCTGCATGTCTCTAGCAAATATCTCTAGTTTTCTTAGCATAAAATTGTAAGCTAGTAAAAGATTTTGTACTAATTAAGAATGCTAAGGCTTATTATTAGGCCTAACCTTGACAGTTTTCATCACTTCTGCCATGGCCAATTTTGTCTGATTCAGGCCCATTAGGTCCAAGAAACCGATGATTTCGCCCAGCTTCAGTTTCCTGATAGAAAACTTCGCCAGAAATGCGGAGATACTGTTTACCAATCCTGTCAAAGTAGCTTCTGAAAATGGTGATAAAGTTAGATTTAACGTGGTAAAAAAACTTGAGTCTTGTTATATGTATAATATATAAAAGTACAGGAACTAATGCATTGTCAAGTTTACACATTTAGCATCCTAGTTTTTTAAAAATCCTTTAAAAATATTCAAAGCAAAAAGAAATAGAGTTTTTGTTTGTTCATAAGACAAGAATTATGAAATAATAAAAAAAAAGTAGGTGTTTACATAATTTATGTATATATTACATTGAGAGTTGTACACAGTTGACCAGTTTATGATCTGCAGCTTTAGATAAAGGTGTTGTGTATTCATGCTGTAGATTGCTTTGTTTTTGCTTTTGAAAAACATCTCATCGACCAATTATGATAATTTTAGCGACATCCAGCTGTTTTGGTGGAAAAAAATTCTAAACAAAAATCTAAATTGAACCAACAGTGCACCACAGATCAGCTGGAAGACCTTCCCACATTAAGTCCTTTGCCCTGAATGGGACTCGAACACACATGGCGAGAGGTTAAGTGGTCAGAAGAGTTACAAGTCAACCACTCTACCACTACGCCACGGGCACCCCTCCCTGCTATAGAATAATTGGAGATAGAATTGACTTAGGTCAAGGTAGCAATAGAAATAAAAGCGTTACAAAAAGGTATTCTAAGCTTAAGGATGTAGTCATGTTTTGAGACAATGAAATCCAAAGTAGATAAACTGTTGAGCGTAGTTTTTGTGGTAGAAAAAACCACTTATTTTTTAAACTATACAACTCTGCATTTATTTTAATGGACATATGATAAACATAAGATTATGGATTAAATACCAAGACTGGGGAAGATCATCTCTATTACCCTGTGCTGGTTATTTAACAGATACCATTTGCACATCATGCTGTTTAAAGCTAGAAAGCGGTTTTATGTATAAAGTAGTTATTTTGTCATTTTGTGTTACATTTTATAGCCATGTTTACATCTAGTTTAATCAGGCTAGATATACTATTGTGAATGTTTGCTGATTCTGTATTGCTGGCAGATTTTAAATGTGCGACTCGCTTAAGTTCACACCCTATAATGGAAATATGTGGAATTTTTCTTGTTGGGCTAGAAATAGTGTTTGACACTCTAGTGTAGACTTTTTGCAGACACAATTATTTGAGTGTATGGCGATTGTAGCATTTAGATCAGGGTGTTTTACATTCTAGTGTAGACTTTTTGTAGGCACAATTATTTGAGTGTATGGCGATTGTAGCATTTAGATCAGGGTGTTTTACACTCTAGTGTAAAAAAAATTGTAGGCACAATTATGTTAGTGTATGGCGATTGTAGCATTTAGATCAAGGTGTTTGACACTCTAGTGTAGACTTTTTGTAGGCACAATTATTTGAGTGTATGGCGATTGTAGCATTTAGATTAGGGTGTTTTAAACTCTGGTGTAATTTTTTGGATGCACAATTATTTCAGTGTAAGGAGATTAATTTGTAGCATTTAGATTAGTTTGACACTCTGGTGTAAAAGTTTTGTAGGTGCCTTTATTGGAGTCTAAGGATATTGTAGCATTTAGATCAGTGTTTTTACACTCTGGTGTAGTTTTTCAGAGGCACAATTATTTGAATATACGGAGATTGTAGCAATAAGATAAAGGTGGTAAATACTTACTTTTAGTAGAATTATTGGAGGAAGAATTACTAGGGCTTGAGGGGCTTGCTGTGGTGACTGGTGCAACAGTAGTAGTCTGTGAGTAGGAGCTATTTGAAAGTCTGCCAAACAGGCTGCTAGAGTTGGCTAAAAGAGAAAACAATGGACTTACAAAACATGCCAAACACTTTGCTTGAATTGGCTAAGAGAAAAAAACTGACATACAAAATTTGCCAAGCATGTTGCTAGAACTGGCTAAGAGAAAGCAAGTGACATTAAAAAATCTGTCAAACATGCTGGTGAAAGTAGCTTAAAAAACAATGGTCATTTATAACCTGCTTATACAAAGGTTTTCCAGAATGTAATCAAGCATTTTAGAGCAACAGCTTTTATTCGGTTCATAAAAAAGATATTTCTGGGTTATTCAAAAATGTTAAACATTTAGGTAACAGTGCATGCAAGCAGAGAAAAACTGTTTTAGTAGGCTTACCTTATACTATAAACTACAAAAATTAAATCTTTTACAGTGAAATTGTTTATATTTTAAAATACAGGTAACTCGACCATCTCTTAGCATTAGTTTAGTATAACAACGTTCATCTATAAAGTATCCTATCTTTACTTTACTAGACCTTTAAAAGTATTCAACATTACAATAAAAGGCATGTGAGCTCACATTTGATCTTCTCAATTTCTTCACCAGGCCTGTCTGCCTCATCTAGTTCTGTCGGAGCTGCCGTTTGGGGTGTGACCGTCTTGGTTGAGTTAGTATTATTGCGACCTGCCGAACCAACCAAGGATCCGGCCTTTATTGTCTGGTCCTAAAGAGAAATATATATTAAAGGTGGTACTTACAGTTTACCTATAACTAATATGTTGGATTCCACTTTTAATGTGCATCACATTTAACCCTGAAAAGGCTTAATTTGTTTTTCACCAATACAAAACTTTAAGTTATCTTCTTTTAATTTCCATGCAGAGATCTAGATCAGACAGCTTCATGCAAAAGTTGTCTGGTCTACAATTATACAATTTGCTTAAGCCTAATAAATTTATGCTTTCACCGTGTATAGCAAGCTGTGAACAGATGGCATAATACCACACCCAGTCACATTATCCTGACACCAGTCGTGAAACTACCCTTATATTTGCTTGAGCATCAACAAGGGAGCTATACCACTACCATTTTAATAATGACTTTTGTATGTCACGGGCGGGATCGAACCCGGGGCATACCGTACCTAGAGCCGAGGCTCTACTGATTGTGCTACCAGGCCCCAGTATAAGGTTTATGTTTGGTTGGTTATCGATACATCACATCAACACAATTATGTTCATATTGATGACAATCAGGCATTACTGATGGAGTGATTCTTTAGACAAATGTCTAGGTTGATCCACTGATGCTCCTCAGGTCAGTTTGAAGAATCCCAATATGACTGCTTTCCTCTGATCAAGACCTATGTGAGTTGATAATGTGCACACTGGCCACATCAATTTTCTTCACCACAGGCATCTGACCAAGGTTTTTGAAATTTTAAATAATAAAATGCTAATGATGCACCTAACTGGTTTTCTAATATGGCAACACTCATGAACGTTTGCAAATATGTAAAGAGAGCAATAGTTTGTCTTAAAAAAGGCTATTTGCCAAAAGTGTGAGGGTTTTCAGAAAAAGTACAAATTAATACAGTTACCGCTGGAACAATTTACAACATTGCATCTAAGGTCAAGGAAAATTAAAAATAATCAGCCAAAGTAACTTTTATAAGTGACATTCAGGTTCATGTTACAGCCAATACTTTGTGATCAGGGCTATTGTTTATAGTTTAATTTAACCTATTAACTGATTAACCAAAAGCATCACTACTTAATGCACATGCTCCCTGAATATACAGGTTCCGTAAACAAATACATATATGTTGCAGAAATGTTTAATATGTATTTATTAATTGCCTCCCTTTGTGATCTACTTTGTTAATGGTCATTTGATAAAAAATATGATCAGCTTGAGGGCCTCTTCCAATACAGATTAACAAAGACACACACATTGCATCGGTTCTTTGGTCATTGACAACTAAAGGTAAATCTTACCTCCTGTCTTGACTAAGTCACACTTTTCTATTTTCACTTAACTTGCTATCATTATCTCTTGAAATCATTGCTATATTTTTAACCATAAGGTTAAACATTACTGTTGTTACTATTAGGATAAAACATAAAGTTTGATACTTCTGGCTTTTTATTTTTACCCAGACATTTTAAAAATAAATTGACTCACTTCAAGTAAAATAATAATTATCCAAATATAAAGCTGGTAATGGTGAATCCAGGTAAGCAAGATATATATATCTATAAATCTTATTGGTTGCCCATTTACCCTGAACACTAGTTTGTAGTCGTCACAGTACTGTTTGTAGTATAGATGAAGATCTTTCTTATCCACATATGGACTGGGGTCAAGAACTCCTTCTGCATTCTTCATCACAACATGGATATGGTTGAATCCAGGACATGCTGATGCATTAGCAATTCCAATATCATGACCAGAGCTAACCTGCAAAAACAAGCAATGATATAATATTATTGGCCTTACTCAACTTTTGTTATGCATAGCCTTTTATGCTCTGTGTATATAATTGATACCTAGCAAGTGTGTTAGGTAGTTGACTCTTTAGCTATGTGGGTATGGTAAAGGCTACTCACTCTGTCAGCCTGGGCGCTAATCCCATTCAGAGCTGACATTTTTTCAAGTTATGCTTTGTTACGGTTGCCAGTTGTTAGTTTACAATCATTTATTAACTTATTATCTGATACCTTTGTTCATAATCAAAAGAAAAAATATTTTGTTTACTTTTAAACGTTTATATAATTTAACACTTTACATGCTAGAAAAATGATGAACGAGACATAAAAACATATCAAACCCTGAAGGTGTTTCCAGCAAATAAAGGGTTAACCTATATTTCAGACCACATTATAGACATAAAATAAAAATTTATGGAATAAGACAACCATTTACACACAAAAATTGACTGACAATTTTGATGGCAAATATTGACAAAAACAAGAATATTTATATCTAATGTATATGAATACTATTACCCATGAGAACAGCCACTATGACAATTCTTTTAATTTTAATTTTAAAAAAGGGCTTCCTAACCATCTTAGACATTGACCCAAATGTTAAACAAGCAATGCCAGTGGAAGTAACATACTGTTCCCTAAAATGATGCTGTAAATCTATAGCTTAAGAATCCATTTTTGTTTATTTAAAAATACCTTAAAATGACCTTGCCATTATGCATTACGCTTGCATGTGGTATTCTGGACACCATTAACAGTATACTAGTAAAATAAGAAAGAAAAGCACAAAACACAAGTATACATGCCAGCCAAATGTAAAAGTGACAAAAAATCAGACAAAATGTTGCAAAAAAAAGAGTAGACCGCCAAGTTACCTCCTTAGAATGTTAAGTCAGCTTTGTCAGTCACATCTTAAAAATAAACAGTAACAAAAAGGCAATGATGGCCCTATATCACTTAACTGAGTGCAATAGACTTTAAGAAAAAATGAGCAAGGAATATCAACAATGTTTAGTAAACAGACTAGAATAAAAGTGATGTGTGTACATAAGCAATATTTGAACATCCGTTTAATTTTTTTTACTTCATGACTATTTATGAAAATTGGCCATGCCCATACTCGCCATGTTTTTTGATGGATCAAAACTCTTTGCATAATTCTGATACAGGATCACCCAAGGAACAATAGGGCTCTCTCTGTACACGTATATTCGATATATATGGAATAATTGTATTTTAGGTTCAACAGATATATCAGATCAAACGTTTCTGTATTGGACAAAAGTATCGATCAAGACTGATGTATATAAAGAATTAAGACAATGCTTACCTTTTTTTAAAAAGAATTCTTAAATAAAGACTGTTGAAATATTCAGGTAAAAGAACAATTTAATTCTACATTCATTTTCAGAGAGCTGAAAGTTGTGAATGTGGATACATTCGGTTACATTCTGTACTATTGACCGAGATGTAAGGCATCCTTGTTTGAACAATAGAGTACATCTTAGATCCATAAAGCACTTTGCGTAAAGCTAATGAGTATTTAAATTGGGACTGTCTAAATCCTATAATCTCTGTGTAAGGAAACACTGATGCACTTGGACAATATAAACTGAAAAATGAAATACATAGCCGATTTTGGCAGAGACATTATTTCAGAAAGGACTGATTACATAATAATCAACAACATCTTTGGCTTTTGAAACGTTGGCTAATCAACTGCATGGCCACCATTACAAAATTATGAAGCGATGACGAGATATCAGCAAAATTAGCGTTTAGTTATATGGCTTATTTTTATTTTCCTGAAATAGTATGAAGAATTTGTTTCAAATTTCTATCTTTGTTTATACATATATCTAAGAATGTTATTTCAGAAGAATAAGAAATTGTCATTTGGGGAGTGGGATGTTATTATTTTATTCATTTTGAAAAAAAAAACTAAATATAACTGCATTATCCTTACTTTATGTTAACTAGCGGAGAAATGTAAATGATTGTAGCATCAAGTTAAATTCCATAAAATATGATTTGTTTGTAGTTTTTTGTTACATCGCACTGGCACAATTATAGTTGTACTGGCATCCAGCTAATTATTGGTGGAGGAAAACCCCAGACTTATGTCTGGGTAGAACCACCAGTGCACCGCAAGATAGCTGTAAAGACTACCCACATGAAAGTTCTCGCCCCGACCGGGACTCGAACAGACTAGGTGAGGGGCTAAGGAGTTTCTAGCCAGTGACTCTAATCACTTAGCCATGGGTGCCCCAAATAAAATATGAATACATGTATAAGTTAAAATAAACAACAGTACTCACGGTCATGGGCTCATACCAAGGATCTGAGGGGTGTAGTATGGAGGTGTGAGGTTCAATGTTTGTGATGATCAGATCTGTCCCTGGAGGCAGGTCAGCAGAGTTTCTCATTATCACCTCATTAGGATTGTCTGACAATTCAATATTCCCATGGAATGGTGAAACAATCTATAACAGAAGAAAACATTATATCAAATGCCATGTATAAAGGATATAACAATCTAAAATCACAACCTTGTCAGGACTATCAGTCAGTTCAATTGAATGATGTAACAATCAGGTATGAAACAATTTAAAAAGAAACTTGATTTTTAAATGGCATGTTACATAAATGAAAGAAAGCAATTTGCCATAAAAAATAATAACATAATTTTTTTAAAGACATTTTTGTTTTTCTTAATTATTTTACCATATTCTTATTTCCAAGTTAAAAGAAAATTATTAGTGCACATTTAAAGCATGTTAAGCCTTGGGTTGAATTATATTTGTTCCAAGCAAAAAGTGTACATATGTATATTTTGTCATTTTAATAGGTAGTTTAAATACTTTATTTTTTAAAAATATTTTCTTATTAATCTCACCCTTTCTCCCTCTGCTATGATCAAGTCTATCCCATCATGCTCATACTCAGGATCCCCGTTTTTCAGTTTGGCTGGATAGAACCCTGTACCCTGACAAAGTCCTCCGTACGTACGCGTTGTCTTTGGGAAATCCTTGTGGGCCTTGGCTCCAAACACATTCGTGATCATAGTTCGACCATAGTCATAGCTGTTTGAAAGAAATGTGTTAAGTTTTAGCTGTTTGAAAGAAAGTTATCTTGTTTCTTGTTCAAAATAGGATGCATAAAACACATCACCATCAGAAGTATTGCAAACTGGACTGATATCTTCATTGGATTATGAAGCAACCAATGAAATGTCATTTCCAGAAATGGCAAAAAGTGAACTAAATATCCCATGGGCAGTGAATGGAGAGTAACATTGTGCACAGCCCTACTTCAAATCTTGGGTGAAAATCAATAACACATAGATTGTACACTTCCCTAGTTAAAAAAATGTTGGCCGTTAATACATATCTATATTATAGTTATATACATTGTCAAATAATTTTAAAACTGCAAAACAATTGTATTAACATACCCATTCTTCAACTTCATGTAGGATTGTTTCAGTGTACTTATCGTGTCAAAGATGTAAGAAAAGTTTTCAAAAAATTTCCCTCCAATATACTCTAGAAGACTTAATGGGTCACTCAACAACACAAGGGTCCCTCTGATGTCTGTCAGCAGCTTCAGCTTGATGTCATGCTAAAAGAGATTTTACAAACTTTTTTTGATGTCATACTAAAATAGCAAAAACAAACTTCAGTTTAATGTCATACTGTCATAAAAAAAAAAAATTTGTTTGATGTAATGCTGAATGAGAATTTACAAATTTCAATTAGACGTTGTACACAAGGTTCTGAGAGAGAATACAATAACTTGTTTGATGTCATGCTGAAAACAAATCTACAAACTTTAGTCTGATGTCATACTGAAAGAAAATACAAAAAAAACTTTGGCTTGATGTCATGATGAAAAAGAATTTATAAACTCTGATGTCATATTGAAAGAGAACATGAAAACGTTTGGTTCAATGTCATGCTAAAAGAGAATAAACAAACTTAATTTGATGATATACTATACATAAAATCCAGCTAGATATCATGCTTAAAAATGAAAATTCAATCAGCATACAATTAATAGCTCATTTTAGTATCGAAGCACACGTCTGTAGCTATTCAAGTTTATAATGGGAGACAGTTCTTACATTACTTAAGTTAACTTACCAGAGATTGTTTGCCCTTAGTGATCAGAAGGAAGGGATCCTCGTCTGGCTCCTCATTAAGCCAGGCATCGCCACTATCATCCAACGAATTTAGTGCCTCTGCCATCATTTCCTCTATCTCAACCAGCTGAGGGCTCAGATCACTCCAGTATGGGCCCACGCCTTCACATTAAGGATGAAATTTCAGTTAGCATCAATTATGCAGTGGTTAATACACTGGACAAGGATCAGAGGGTCCCAGGTTCCAAACCCAGACCCACAAAAACATGTAAGTCCTTGGGAAAGATTATTTGCTGCACATTGCTCTAAGTGAATACCTAATGAGTACTAGCTGTGTGAAGGTAGTGGGCAGTCAAGACGGTTAAATACGAGTTAAAAACAAAATCTGATATGACAATTACATAACAGGTTTTTAAGAAGATATTTCTTAGTGCAAATCATATATATATAGAATGCTTTTTGACGTCAACATCCTGTCAATGCTGACATAATGTCCATTTGATGAAAAAAATGTCTGAACCCATTGATTTTATGCAACACTGCAAGCAGCAAGTTTATAACTATGAAACAGAAAATTGCTGCGAAAGATAATAAATGTGTTTCTTCTATTTTTATCACACTCATTAGACCTCACAGTAAATATAGTATATGGTCAATATACAGACCCTTTAAATACAACATCATTTTATCCTATTTGTCTAGGCCTGTGTGTTATTTTCTTTAAAGTATGTGATGAGAAACTAACTTCTAAATAAAACTATTTTATGACAATAATTTACCTTCAGTTACAAAAGTATGGCTCATAATTGTTTCCTTGGTTTCCTTTAGGTTTTGAATATTCATCCAGAACCTGAAAGCATAAAGATAGCGACACCCTTTCCTTCATAGAACATGCATATGATTTTGAAACTTGACCTTATTTTGTTTTTTCTCTGAAACAGTTTCAAGTACAGTCGAACTTCGGGTATTCAAAGTGGGGTTGTCCAAAGCTGATGCATTATTTAAATTCATTGGTAACTTCTGATTTTTTCCCTATACAATTTAATGTAAAAAACTTCTGATTATTTATTTGCATTAATCAAAGTTTTGGCATTATTTGAAGTCGATTTTGGTCCCCAACGTACAGTTTTAATGCTATCTTCACACATCAAATCCAAAGCCCAATCGCGTCACCAGTCGACCATTGTGTATTGTCACCAGGCGAACAACAAATGGAGGTTACTCCAGTAACATCAAAGTTGGACTTTGTTACTTAGTTGGTTGAAGTTTTTAACAAATTAATTTTATTATGTTTCACTGTTAAAAGTATTATGATATCTACATTGCTCCTTGCAAATTACCGCAGAGAATTATGAAATTCAAAATGATGGATTCCTAGTAGGAAAAGTTTTGTAAGTGGAGGCAATTTGGATTATTTCAACTCATGCATTGTTCAAAGTAAATCGGCGGTCCCAACGACTTTGAATTATTGAAGTTCGACTGTATTTTTAAAGCACATACACTCAACATAATTATGATTAAAGATCCTAAGAAAAACCAGTCTACAGATAAACCTTTAGTTATGCAGATTTTAAGGTAAGTGATAATTGCAAAGGTGTAAAACTCAATGTTAAACATTATAGGCCATTTTTACAGAAATTAGTCATTTTTTAAATTTTAAAGCAGTGCTTTGATCCAGTTTTGAGCAAATGGCATAAAGAAAGTTGACAAGTTAAAAGATTAATAGTTTAAAAATATGCATCAAACTTACAAACATAGCCAGCCAGCACACACTTACATGCTCACACAAGCTAGACACACCACTAACAAACACTTAATCACCTCTTTCAAGGTAACAATTATGACTATCCAAAAATTAACATGAAAAATTGACTGCTGCAGTCAGGACTCAAACCGCAGGCCCTTTGGAATATTGATCAAGCATGGTACCACTACAACACAGTGGCCACAAACAATAAATTATGGTTTATCATGCAAAAACAAACCAGTACATACTTGATCACTCCAGAGCCAATTTTAAACAATGATGTCTTTGGGTCTTTATAGATGTCCAGAAAGCCTTTGACAATGTTTTGGATGGATTCAAAAATCTGTTCTGCTGCTTGGGGAATTACTATGGTGATTGCTTCAACTATGGACTGGAAATAAACAGAACAAAAAATAATCATAATAATATCTTTAGATAAATGGAGCAGTAATTCTATATTAAAAATGTACTTATATGTAGTCATAAGTAAAATGATTTTAAGTTTAGAATGTTATTTCATTACATTATGTGACAAAAGTAAAAATAGTCTAAAAGACAATTACTTATACATAAGGAACAAGAAATGTCATTGTAAAGAGACATTTGCCCCTGAAGTCATGTCCAGTAAAGCCAATTTTGTAATTGTCATGGAGGTATCTGAGATTTTGAAAAGTTATCAAGTCAGCATTTTGTTTACATCCCTGTAAAGCCAATTAGCATTTTAAGTCACTGTCAAGCCAATTAGCATTTTGTTTATGACTATAAATTACATATGATATTTATTATGGCATGCACACTTTGATGATTGTTGATTATTGAGTTAATACCTGCTAAATAAACAGCTGATTATCGTTGTGACACTCTTAGTTTTTCCCACCCTTAAGACAGCACATTCTTTTTAAGTACAGCAAGTTCTTTCATGCTTTAAAACTACAATGATATGTTAGCGGAGACATAAGAGACATTCATTAAAAGCCTGTCATGCTACATTTACACTGACAAGCAACATAAAATCTTAGTTGAGCACTGGTTCTACGCATGAAGATGGCAATCAAGAGGGTTTAATGTAAATAAAATAATGTGATCCTGATTTTTTATAAATATGCTTTGTTTTTGTTTTTGAAATACACAGCGACCAATAATGACCATTATAGCAACGTCCAGTTATTTTGGTGGAGGAAGACCCCAGACAAAATGTCTGGGTAGAACCACAGGAACACCACAAGTCAGCTGGAAGATCTTCTCAAATTAAGTCCTTTGCCCCGACTGGGACTCTAACCCATGCGGTTAGAGGCTAAGCAGTCAGAGGAGTTACAAGTTGTTGACTCTACCACTACCCCATGGGTGCACCTTCTTTTATAAATAAACGTAAGTCATTTTTATAAAGAATCTTAGTTAATTGTTTTTGCATAAACTGACAAATTTCCTTCATTTTTTAAGAAAAAAAAATCCATAGAAATTTCTTAAATAAAATAGTTTTATGAATGAAATTTAAGAAATTACCTGTTATCACATAACCTACCATGCAAGCATGAGGTAACACTCATGCGTTAATTTTGGTAACACACTAGTTTGTTATTGTAGTGTGACATCATTAAGTATGTGTAGTGTATATGCCATTATTCTGAACACTTTGTTGTTGCCATTTTATGCATTTTGGGTGGACAATTTCATTTTAATTAATAAAAAAATAACATTTTAGTCATGTTATAAACAAATCTTTTTCTTTTTTTATGGAAAATGGACGAGTAAAGAGTGGAAATATTTTTGTGCAGATTCTCCCAAACCGAATTTCACATGTCAATGCCAACTGTTTATACTATAAAAAGATGATGCATTGTAAACAAAAAACAGCTGATGATTCTTTATGAAAACCACCCAAGATTTAAACTAAAATCTTAGTTATTTAATTTTAACTACAAATAAAACATATTGCTGTAGAAGCTGCAGCAAATACTGCAGATCCAGACCTTACAACTTCAAGCAGGGCCTGATCTAGATCAACACTCTTTGCCAAAGCCTGTTTCATACATGCATAGTATGTTAAGAGTTAATTATTAATACAATGTTCAAAAAGGTAATTAATTATGCAGATTACATTAGGACAACTTACATTGTAGAAACCCATGACATCAGCTCGGACTTTTTCAAAGAGGCTTGCCATGGCATCAATGGCAGTCTTGACTGGATACAGGAAGCCAGGCATGCTCTCCATATTGAAGACCTGGAGGGATGTCTGGGCATCGGTGATTTTGGTACCAAGTCCTAGGATCTGGAAACAGTTTATGGGATTTAAAGATAAAATCTAGAAGGTCTGGGCTTCCATAACTTTAACACCAAGGCCTAGGCTCTGACAACAGCGTACAGGATTTAAACATAAGACCTTAAAGGTCTTGGCATTGTTAGTTTTAATACTAAGGCCTAGAATCGGGAAACAATTTAAAAACAAGAGCTGTTTCTGTAGCATTATCATAACCAATATTTAATTCTTGATTATCTTCTCTTAACTGAATGCATTTGTAACAAAATATGTAGATAAAGACTACACAATAAACAAGGTAGATTCTGATCAGACACCTCCCACTGAATGCATTATGTAACAAAATATTTAGATACAGACTACACAGCAAACAGGGTACACTCTGATTAGACAACTCCCATATAAAAAAATGCCTAAGCCTGATCAATCTAGCCTTTGCAAGCTAACTACTAGCACAGAAATACAGGTAAGATAAAATATTATTTTATTACAAATTGTTATGAAACTCATTACACCAAAGTAATCACACAACATTGGTATCATCATCATTAGTAAAGACGTATTCATCCTAAAAATCACCAAAGTTGGCATTGTTGTCCGCATTGCCATTATCTACACTTAACTAAATTCACAATAATTTTAAAGACATGCATATTTTATGCATCCTTCAAATTTCAAATATATCAAAATATCTTCAAATCTTAAATCATCTTTTTTCAATATAACATTACAGACTGGTGTAAATTGGTGAATTGGAAATTGTGTTCCTTGTAAGTTAATATCCGAGGTATTCATAACAGTAGGTAGGTCCTTTTAGCTGGAGTTCTAGGATTTCATTGCCTGTTCTTTTGTAAATATTGCAATGACACTTTTGAATAAATATAAGCTTAAAATCTATTAAATACTTAGAGAGTTATGTTATTTAAAAAAGAAAACAGAAGAGTTTCTTAATGATGGTTAACTTGTAAATCACAAGAAAGGCAGAAAAGTCAAAATAAACTCCATAGAGTACAAGCATAAAAACAGAGTTAAACAAAAGAAAGGACCTACTTCCATTTTGGGATTATTATTAAGGGGAGACTATTCATTAATGTCTCTCATTTCTGACTTACGTTTTTTGGAATGTCTTTGAGAGACAGGACAAAGTCTGACACAAGTGTCTTGAATGAGGGTGTACCACTCAGAAACAGCTTGAAGGCATCCACAGCTCTCTTCAGAGAGTTGATAATATCCTCAACAATGTTGGCAAACTTGGTGAAGATGTTGTCCTCTTTTGAGAGATCAAATTCCTTTAACAAGATTACAATGTGGATAAATCTGAATCAAATTGTAAAATTGTAAAAAAGTGTGATGCTCTAGATATTAAATCTTAAAACAAGTATACATGAATCCAAAATGAACAACAGTTTTAAAATTGACATTAATAAAAGGGTCCATAGATGAATACTTAAATTTGTGAAAACAACAGCATCATACAACAGAGGGTTACATGCTTGAAAGTCTACCTTTGGTTGCAAATTTATATAATTAATTTATAATTAATAAGATTCATCTGTTGAACAGGGAAATTACTCTTACTTGTTAAAATTGCATTGAAACTTCACAAAAAAGGAAGATCACTCATTTATGCAGTTACAAAATTCAGATAATTAATAAAGAAATTGACCAGACGAGAAAAATAACAAAAAGCAAGTATTCAGTAACAAAGCATGCTTTTTTGAGTTATCTTACGTTTATCCACAACCAAAAATCAGTATCATTTGTGCAAGTATGAAACAATTCCAATGAGAAATAAAGAAGAAGTTATCTGCACAAAAACTACTTACAGTCAGATGGGTGACAAACACCATACCACTATACTACCTTCCAGGCATATACAAAAACTACTTACAGTCAGATGGGTGACACACACCATACCACTATACTAACTTTCAGGCAAAATACAAGAAACTACTTACAGTCAGATGGGTGAAACACACCATACCACTATACTACCTTCCAGGCATATACAAAAACTACTTACAGTCAGATGGGTGACATGCATTATCCCACTATACTACCTTCCAGGCATATACAAGAAACTACTTACAGTCAGATGGGTGACATGCACCATACCACTATACTACCTTCCAGGCAAATACAAGAAACTACTTACAGTCAGATGGGTGACACACACCATACCACTATACTACCTTCCAGGCAAATACAAGAAACTACTTACAGTCAGATGGGTGACATGCACCATACCACTATACTACCTTCCAGACATATACAAGAAACTACTTACAGTCAGATGGGTGACATGTACCATACCACTATACTACCTTCCAGGCATTTACAAGAAACTACTCACAGTCAGATGGGTGACACACACCATACCACTATTTTACCTTCCAGGCAAATACAAGAAACTACTTACAGTCAGATGGGTGACATGCACCATACCACTATACTACCTTCCAGGCATATACAAGAAATTGCTTACAGTCAGATGGGTTACATGCACCATACCACTATACTACCTTCCAGGCATATACAAGAAACTACTTACAGACAGATGGGTGACATGCACCATACCACTATACTACCTTCCAGGCATATACAAGAAACTACTTACAGTCAGATGGGTGGCACACACCATACCACTATACTACCTTCCAGGCATATACAAGAAACTACTTACAGTCAGATGGGTGGCACACACCATACCACTATACTACCTTCCAAGCATATACAAGAAACTACTTACAGTCAGATGGGTGACATGCACCATACCACTATACTACCTTCCTACATATACAAGAAACTACTTACAGTCAGATGGGTGACACACACCATACCACTATACTACCTTCCAGGCATATACAAGAAACTACTTACAGTCAGATGGGTGACATGCACCATACCACTATACTACCTTCCAGGCATATACAAGAAACTACTTACAGCCAGATGGGTGACATGCACCATACCACTATACTACCTTCCACGCATATACAAGAAACTACTTACAGTCAGATGGGTGACATGCACCATATCACTATACTACCTTCCAGGCATATACAAAAACTACTGACAGTCAGATGGGTGATGTGCACCATACCACTATACTACCTTCCAGGCATATACAAGAAACTACTTACAGTTAGATGGGTGACATGCACCATACCACTATACTACCTTCCAGGCATATACAAGAAACTACTTACAGTCAGATGGGTGACACACACCATACCACTATACTACCTTTCAGGCATATACCAGAGACTACTTAGTTAGATGGGTGACATGCACCATACCACTATACTACCTTCCAAGCATATACAAAAAACTGCTTACAGTCAGATGGGTGACATGCACCATACCACTATACTACCTTCCAGGCATATACCAGCAACTACTTACAGTCAGATGGGTGACATGCACCATACCACTATACTACCTTCCAGGCATAAACAAGAAACTACTTACAGTCAGATGGGTGACATGCACCATACCACTATACTACCTTCCAGGCATATACAAGAAACTACTTACAGTCACATGGGTGACACACACCATTCATTTCTATACTACCTTCCAGGCATATACAAGAAACTACTTACAGTTAGATGGGTGACATGCACCATACCACTATACTACCTTCCAGGCATATACAAGAAACTACTTACAGTCAGATGGGTGACACACACCATACCACTATACTACCTTTCAGGCATATACCAGAAACTACTTAGTCAGATGGGTGACATGCACCATACCACTATACTACCTTCCAAGCATATACAAAAAACTGCTTACAGTCAGATGGGTGACATGCACCATACCACTATACTACCTTCCAGGCATATACCAGAAACTACTTACAGTCAGATGGGTGACATGCACCATACCACTATACTACCTTCCAGGCATATACAAGAAACTACTTACAGTCAGATGGGTGACACACACCATACCACTATACTACCTTCCAGGCATATACAAGAAACTACTTACAGTCAGATGGGTGACACGCACCATTCATTTCAATACTACCTTCCCTTTTGGAGCCACTTCAAACAAAGACAAAGACAACACAAAGATATCAATATGCATTCTTCAAAAGAATAAGCTACCGACACTTTTAACAGTTGTTTTGTTTTGTTTTCAAAACCATTAAGTTACCTTCAGAATATTTAAGTTATATTCTGCTTGTCCTTTGAAACAAAGTCTTGCAATGAAGAACTCATAGTTGAAGCCAAACATCCCCAGATGGACAATGGCGTACGCCTCATCGTGGACTCGGATGTCTAATGAACTCTCCAGTAGTGCTGAAACAGTACAGTAAAAAAAATCATCTCTCTCTCTCTATTTAGTGATCTCTATAAAAACAACAACATATCTTCTTTATTGAACTTCAGAATGGTAGTCCAAATGCTTCTGGTCATTATGTAGCTATCTTTTACACTATAGGTTCACATCTGTTGTAATGTTGAAGGTTATGACTGCAGAACACTTGTAACTTGCATATATATATTACATAAATAGTTCATATGTAAGTTTTCATATGTTTGGAGATAATATTTTCATTGCAAAATTATCAGGACAAGAATAGTTTCAATGATAAGCTCAAACGCCATGGAGTGTGTTTAATTCTGAAGCATTGCTTTATAACATACATTAGATGCAATACTTAAAACACATGCCTAAACACACTTAAGAATTAAAAATTGTATATACTGAATAATTAAAATGATGTTTTATTTAAAACATAAAATCTGAATAACTCAATCACAAAATATGCATAGAATAAACACTTACTTGTAAACATTTAATTTAAAATTGCATATTTAACATAATTGAAAATATATGAACTATAAACACATACACAGGTGAATGTCAAGGACATTCTCCACAATAAGACCAAACGAGGCACCAACGGCTTTGCTGCCAATCTTTTTTTGCCAATCAAGACTGGGAGATGCCAAATAAAAGTCTAGCTCCAGATCAAAGATCCCACGTTTGTCCCTGTGTTGTAGGGAAGTATCACCATTCCACCTGTTAATAAATAACAAATCTCGAAAGTGGGTAGCTAAACTTGATAGTCAATATAGGTAACCATGCTATTTCATCTTGAGGTTCTGGACCTGTAATGGTGACCTTCCACAATCCTTATAATGACACTGTTTCTTGAATCTGTACTATAAAACACATCTTACGTTGAATTTTTAAGGAAGTTTACTGTTTGTAACTCAAGTTATGTACATTTTATAAAGTGACCCTTGATTTTCAAAAACACCGTAAATTGTGCTGGAACAAAAAACGAAAAAGTACAATTTTTTTTAAATTCTACTGTTCTATATTCAAATTTTAACCAATTTTCCTGTTACACAATCATGTCATGATAAATCAGAACAATAAGATCACACTTTGGACAAATACGTATTAAAATACAGAACTTTGCATACATGTACCCCCGAGCAAAAATCCGAGTTTTTGGGTGTGTTTAAAAATTTACTCTATCTTTAAAACCAAATATCTCAAGTTTGAAGCTAGTTAGACACATACAACTAGTTTTAAAATTTTCTGCAATATAGACTGCCCATAATATGAGATTTTAAAGGCATTTTACCGGTCCTAATTAATTTTACAGAACTTTGCATACATGTACCCCCGAGCAAAAATCGGAATTTTTGGGGTGTGTTTAAAAATTTACTCTATCTATAAAAGCAAATATCTCAAGTTTGAAGCTAGTTAGACACATACAACTAGTTTTAAAATTTTCTGCAATATGAACTGCCCATAATATGAGATTTTAAAGGCATTTTACTGTTCCTAATAAAATGTACAAGAATTTGTAAAGGTTACTTTAATGAAACTGCAATAGAATTTATAGCGAAAAATAACGTCAAAATGACCCAATTACAAATTATACTCCTTTATACAAAAAATCCCCTACAGTTGGTATAAGAGATGGAAATATGTATGTAAAACTCTGCATTATAACATGAAAACCTTCTCTTTACTGATTTTGGCTGGCTTGAGGGAAATATTTGAAATTAACCACTTTACACGGTTTTCGTAAAAAAAATCCGTCAGTTTAGGAATAACTGAGTCAAGCACTCTTTTGGTATCTTTTGGTATTAGTGACACTTGGTTGTCCCTCACAAGTTTGACCCCTGAACACATTTAAAAGTCCATTCTGGCCATCCGGAGAAAATATCAGACGAAGGTGAGCGAGCGTCAAACCATGTCGCTAACTCTCGCAGTTAGCATGCGAAGGAAAATTTAAATCGCAAACACAAGATGAAACAGTGCATTTTTCACCTGTACTCAGGAAACCCACACAATAGTTAATATCCACTTCAACTTTACATGACTTTGTTGTCGGTAAACCACTATTTTTACAATATCGCCCTCACCGATCATGCTGTCGAGCTCCCGGTTCCCTCATTTTTGAGATATGGGAAACCCAATGACGTCATGGAAAATCCATATCACGTAGTGAAAAACTACTAAAAATAGCAAATACGAAACTTAACGACGAATGCTATTCAAATAAAACCGGATCATACCGAGTGCCGATGTTTACCGAAGTTAGTTACAGGTCCAGAACCTTAAGATTAATGCTTTCTGCATGTCAATTTACGGGGTATAACCAGAATGATAATCATGTATGTGAACTTTTTCTGAGGCCAAAGTGGGAGATTTTCTCTTACAAAGTGGGAGATTTGTTATTTTCATATAAACAAAAAAAGGAAGTTATCTGTTTCCAAGTAGGGAGATTTCTGAAAATGTGTAAAACACCCCTCATTTTAAACTAATTTTGAACCCTAAAAGTGGGAGTCTCCCTCAAAAAGTGGGAGAGTTCGCATGTACTGATAATGTTTAAGAAAAATCAGACATTCCATTCTAATTAAAAATTAAGTAAAGGATTGTTTCCATACCTTAAATTTGTTAGATGATTTCTAATTTCAACATACCTAAGATCGAGTAGAAATAAGTCATCATGTCCTTATGTTTGTGGTAAAAGAATTGACAGAAACATATTAAAAAGTTTCTTAATGCAAGGGATAGTTTCCATGACAATTAAATTAATTAAACATCCATACCCTTGTGACTGTGCCAGGGGATGTTTTTTATACTGAAGCGTGGCCTCGTATCGGACATTCTCATCATCATCAGACAAAGCTGTGTTCCGGAGAACATCCAAGGCCTGTATTAGAAGTAATGAAAGGAGATGAAATGAACAAAAATTAATTATGCCATAATTCTGTGTAAGACCAAACTCATGGAGCATAGAGATGATAAAAAAAGAAAGCAGACTATCAGGATAGTTCTAGCAGACGAATTGTACTCGTTAGTTTAACAGTATATAACAATATTATTTGAAAATAGAGCATGCATACATGTGACTTTTTTCTGAGGCCAAAGTGGGAGATTTTTACTTGCAAAGTGGTAGATTTTCACTTGCAAATTGGGAGATTTGCTAATTGCATATAAACAAAGAAGAAAGTTATCTGTTTCCAAATAGGGAGATTTCTGAAAATGTGTAAAACACCCCTCATTTTCAAGTAACTTTGAACCTTGAAAGTGGAAGTCTCCTTCCCAAAGTGGGAGAGTTCACATGTATGAACATGTCAAACCAGATTACTACAGTTATTTAACTGACAGTTATTTATTTTTAATATTGATTTTCAATTTGAATATTGCTACAACATGCTTGATATGACATCTAGAACTAAATCTTTTTTAATCTTAAATAATCATAATATAACAGAGAAATCCACCAAAAATGAAATATCATTTTTTTTTCAACAACATATACAGTTATAAATATTTTATAAGATCTATTTAAATTAAATTTTCAACCTGTAAACTGCATCAAGTAATATGTATGCTTAATATTTCTTCTTACATCTTTATGGTGGTATTTTCTAAGGGCATGTATTCCAGCTCGTTTAATCCACTGGGAATTGGTAGCATCGACGTGAGAAACTATGTATTCATATGAGCTTTCCATGCGAGCATTGCCAAGGGTTTCGATCAAAATGACCCTCTGAAGGTCATAGTGCAAGGCATCTTCTTCTGTCATAACTTCACGCTTCCTACGATATGCCCATGGGTCTACAACAGAGAGCAAAGTAGTTTGATTACAAAAACTTTTGCTTGATTGTATTTGATTTTCAAAGTATCTTTGCTAATGCTTCATTATAGTTTATTATAGTGAATTTTAAATTTTGTATGAAAAAATGTGGCTAAAAACAAGCAATGATAACAAAAACTGTACGCCTAATAACCCCATCTATGATATGTGGCTGCAACAATGATGAAGACTTATAGTAAACAATTTAGGGTGTATTTGCTATTGCTATAAGATAGGAATAACATCCCTATTTGAAGTTCAAAGCTAATCAATTTCTTGTTGTTGTTTCTACAAAATGTTTTATTTATCTCCCTTGTTTGTATAGATAGTTTCCATGTGATATCATCAACACTGATAAGACAGTTTAAGGCAGCCATCTTTGTGGGCAGAAGCTAATGTAGGCCGAAATCAGGAAATATGTGCTGTATTAAGCTCACCACTGTGTTTTTATTTTTCAGTCTATTTTACTGAATTTTATATCAAATTTAAAGCTTTTATAAAGTATTTTAAATATCAAAACTATATTTTGATAGATTAAAAGGTTAAAGAAATACAACCGAAAATCATACACTGTTCATTTTGTTTTAAGTATGAGCCAATAGTTTTATATATTTCTGTGTTTTAATTCTGTGTGCATTTATCTATTGTCAAAATATTGTATTCTATAAATATGAATTTCAAGAGCTTTCCAATGGTACTTAGCTTTTAATTTTCGGACCACAAATGAAGAAATTACAAGAAAAAAGAATTTACCATTCTATACAATTCATATGAAAATCCCTTGAAGTTACCATCAAAGATGGCTGCCAAGATAAAGGATTTTCACTGATGCGGAAACTATCTATTTTTATGAACTAGACAAGAAATATTCTCCTTGTCATTAAAGTCCATTTCAAGCATAATGCTCATGTGGTGTTATTAATTACTTCTATATGACCATAAGGTCAGCTTAGTCAATTATCATTATACCAATGTTTTTCATTTAACAAATTAGAGTACCAGTAATTTTCTCTGTTTAACAAACAATTTGGAGAACACATTTCTATAAACCCACCATGCACTCCTAGCCTCTTGTGCACCATTTCTGTTATCTGATTGGCTGTCTCAAACTCCTCATATTGTTGCAGTTTGTGTACGAGCCCACCTAATGCCAACAGGAAGGTGTGCTTGGTGTCATTCTTTAACAAAGGATAGGCCTCTGGAGCTTGGAAGCTGAACTCTATCAGGGTGTCCAACAATAACTACGAAGGATCATAAAAAGACAATTTACATACCAAAAAATTAAATCAACAAAGGTAACATTTAGTCTTAAATAATTTTCATCAATAGATGTCTGTGTCTTAAAGGATAATCTCTTTTAGGGGGTCCAACAAAACAACAACAACAATAGTATTGTATCATAATGAACAATCAAGGTTGTTGTTTATCAGGCACTTTGGTAAATGACCCATACCTGTGACACTGAGAATTTTCACATACAAGCAATAATACGGAGAAATTTAATAAATATTTTTTATTAAGGAGAATAAACTAATATCAAATTTCTTCAAACATATATATGCAAAAAAATTACAAAGTAACAATTTGTACTACATTCGCTAGCAGAACACTTGTTTCGAATTTAGAAAAGTACTCTTAATGTAATGTTCTTTTTAGGATTTTTATAATAAAAGTTGGGTGAATAGCATACTTTTTAAGGTATAAGTAAAAGAGCGATTAATATTTATAAAAAAACACCTGCTATCAGGGTGTCCAAATGTTAATTCTTTCCAAATCAATAAACATGATGGGGTAGATGATGGTATAACCTGATCTTAAATATAAGTAATCATGTGATTTTCTTAGTTAAAAAATAGCTTAATAAACAGTGTAGCTTAGATAGGAAATACATGTTTATAATTATGAGTAGGGTGTGATGATAAACTTTTGATGTGACGATATGACATATCAACTTTTAATATGAATGTATGACATCAGCAAAATTAGGTATCTTTTTAGGAAACAATAATTTAAATGCGTGTTTGAGACAAGAAAATCTTTTTTACTCTATATTTTATTAAAAAAAACACACACTTAAACATCACAATAAAAGGTATACATACAGAAGTGAATGTAATGCACAAAGTGCTGTTTAGGGTTTTTCATATAAGTGTTAATAATATAAATAAATTGTACACACTGCACACTGTTTAAGTTGTTGATGAGATTTTGTTGTTTCAAGGGTTATAGTAAGGTATGTAGGCCAAATTTTATCAAAGAAAACAAGAAAAGATAAACAAGACAAGAAAGTCTGGTCCAAACTTTGGACAAGAAAGACTGGTCCAAACTGTTACCAGCTATAAGACACCATAAGCTTAAGTTTAGATATGAACTTCTTGCTATATGAAATAATAATCTCATGGCCAGTGAAATACATGTACTAATAAAACAAAAGATCTCTTACCTGGGAAGGTTTATAGGGCAGGTCAATTATTGAGGTCAATGCCCGATCTACCAGCCGATCATCTAGGATGTCTGCCTTGAAGATTTTGTTGACAAAGATTTCCTGAACATAAGATCTTCTCATGCCGCCAAAAGCATCAACCATGGTGTTTCTATCTATGGCACTAGTCCTCCAACTGAACAAGATGCATTGAACATGACTATAGTGATCAGAGCTAGAAAAGTCACATTACCTAGGATAGGGATTAAACCAACAACCTCCTGTTCCAGAGCCAGGTGCTCCACCAACTGAACTATCTGAGGAGAGCACATTCTTTACATGACAAATTGAAAAACATCTGCTTGTTATTTATACAATATACTACAAAGGTTCAGATTTTATTTAATTATTAGTTCCAAGTCTGAGAAAGAGATCAATTTAAAGCATCTGATTGGTCAAATCAACAAATACATGAAAATAATTTCAGACTTGTTGTTTTGAGCTCTGCATTAATAAAACTGGAGGCCTTATTCAAGTCTGAGACAGCTGCTATGTATCAGTACATGTACCTGATATGTTCCATCACTTATACTCACTTCTTTTTGTTTCATGAATTCTCTTGATTTTGTTTTAACTACAGTAAAACAGTAGATATGTTTGATTTTTGTTCAGTCTCCTTGGAAAATCTCCTGATTTTATTTTAGTTTTTTTTTCAAATTGGGCAACCAAAACAATAAATAAATAAATTGAAATATACCAGTTTAGAAAACATTCAACTTAGAATTGTTACATTACAGATAATATATATATCATTTCTTGTGTCTGTGGTCTCTTCTATAAGTTTTATAGTATGTACATCAAAGCACATGGTTGAGTGACTGAAATGGTATACTAAATGGTATTTAGATTAAAGATTTACTGTGAATGTAAAATTGGAAATAAAACAAAATAAATTAAGTGATTAATGTAAAACAATTCTTCCCCAAACATTTGACTTGTTGATCAAAGCAAAGCCACCTTTTTGTTTATTCTATTGTGTTTGAGTTTAATGCTTGCTATGGTTTACAAAGATGCTTAGTAGCAGGACACATAATTCACAGTTCAAGCTGTTTATGTTCTTAGTTGATGAAAACATAGCAAAAACAGTAAACTTAGTCTTAGAATTGACCAATCAGGCCTGGGCCATAGATATGTTGTGAACCAAGGTGCAATAACCATTTACCCTGGATATGGCTTGAACCTATGCATCACGTGAACTCTCCCACTTTGGGATAAAGACTCCAAATTTTAAGGTTCAGAATTATCTGAAAATGTGGGGTCTTTTACATATTTTCAGAAATCTCCCGATTTGGAAACAGATAACTTTCTTCTTTGTTTGTATGAAAATAACAAATCTTCCACTTTGCAAGTGAAAATCTACCACTTTGGCCTCAGAAAAATTTCACATGTATGCCTATGACCCCCTGCTCAGAAGTCAGAGATGCAATACCAACTGAGCTACCAAGGCGGACAGCCCTGGGGAGAGCATATTTACAGCAGATATATATCATTGTGTTTGTAAGTCAAATCCTTTCTTAGACCCTGATTGGGAATATCCTTATGAAAGTGATCAGGTTGTCAGTTTGATTGCCAACAAATGAGGTTTAAGCTCTCATTAATTTCAATGTAGGTAAGGGTTAAGGACTAAATAGCGATATCCCAGTGACCTAAATTCAATGTTTAAAGCATATTTTCCTTTTCTGATTAATCTATAATGATAAACTACTTTGGTAATGCTTTAACTAATTCAACAGAAAATATCTTTAAATTAGTAAAATATTGAGTAAGGGTTTAAAAACAAAAACAAAAAAAATAGTACCGGCCGCAATAGCTCAGTTGGTAGAGCGTCGGCTTGCGGATCGGGAGGTCGCGGGTTCAAACCCCGGCCGGGTCAAACCAAAGACTTTAAAGTCGTTAAAGTAGTAGTGGCTACCCTCCTAACGCTCGGGCTAATGGGACAGCATTACACCCGACTTGTCGGTGTCTGTATAATGGTCTGGCCGGTTTCAGTCCCTGAGCACCTCATAAGTGCTCCTGTGCTATAATGATAGAAATGTCGCTGCAAAGTATCGGCAAAAATGCCGGCAAATCCAATCTAATCCAAAACAAACTAGTGCCGAATTTATGAAAACGCCGAATTTGGGAAGGTTAACTTATTCATTGATTTTTTATATAAAAGTCGTGTGAATCTATTAATTATATAAGTTTCCAGTTCTTTTAGACTTTAAAATCATACTTAAGCAATAGCCGAGTTAATTATGGATTTTAACCTATTAAAACTGTGTATTGATAGTTGAATTGTTGAACAACAGATAGCCTACAGTACAGATACACTTTTTTCGTCTGCAAGTGCAAATCTGGAGACTGGATTAGGTCATTAGCCTAGAAAGAATAGTGGATTTTTATGTAAATCCAGTCATACATGCAGCTCTACATTAAAAAGCAATATTTTCATGAAAATAAAGTCTCATTTTGACCGAAGATGCATAGAAAACAAACATTGTGTTAACAATAATTGAAAAACATGGGAAATGATTGCTTCGGAAGTAGATTTACTACCGGAACTAAATGGCAAGAAGTTGCGAATTATGGTATTACAGAAAGTATTCCTATATCCGAACGCTTCTTTGTATTCGGATACCTTATTAAATATCCGTCAACATTTTTTTAATTTATCGTAGACCTATTATTATTGTTATCGTCTGGTGAATACTTACCGACTTGATATCTCCTGGAAGTAGAAAGTGGCGAGTTTATCTAATTCCTCGTCAGGAAGCTGTTCCAACTGGACCACAATGTTGTGGAAACATCGACTTAACTTTTGAGAGCCTACAAGTTAATTAATAGAGAGAAGGAAGTGTGCTTCAAAATTCCATCATAAATATATGCGACACATTAATAAGTTAACTACAAACTTCGGACATTCATTTTAATGAGACCATACCTAAAATATTAGATCTACATTTCTTATTATCCGTTGGTCAAAGTTTATTGCTGTTGTTGTCTTAGATCTTTAATTTGCAGTTTACCGTTTCTTGAATATATAAGTTCACCTTTCACTGCATTTCGAATTATTGTGATTGGTGCATCCTTATTGTTGTTTGGTTAATGGAAGAAATATTAAAATGCCGATTCCGAAAACATCAAAGAAATCGATCCTTCTGTCAAGTACTTGCAACAAAATGTACTCATTTATATTATTCATGCCGTTACGTGTTTTATTAATGACATGTATTAAAAGATATGTCCATGTACCAAATAATGACCCGTATTTTATTAGGGTTATGCAAGTCCGCAAAACAGACTTTCCCAATGTTTCAATTTCATTGAGCATTCCATAACTAGCGCAATGCCAGTTACTGTTGAATGGACATGCATACATTTTAAAAGATTTTGTCAGATGGCTGATACGCGAACAAATAGTTCTTCTACCTTTAAATGGCGGTGACATATTTGCGAAATACCAGCAAGCCATTGCAACAATATTTTAATAAAAACGTGGCTATGTGTTTACAATGTAAAGATTGATAGACAATTTCACGCATAAATATACAATCGCGATGATTAGCACGTGATAAGTAACATTCCTAACACCAGTTACATTACGCAATGCATTCATGCTACGCTATTCAATCTCTATCGTGTCGGTGTGTAAAATTGTTCCAAGCTGGTTAAACATAATTTATTTAAAACACCATAATTTATGTTTTAACATTTCATAACATCTCAGATTTATTAATTCTAATCAACGATCTGATATAAACATTAATTATTTTAAAATGTTTTCAAAAATCATTCGGTAAGATTAGGGCCTTTATTCAGCAGTGATAGAGTGACGTGGAGTTTAAGCACGGTCACACCATAGTTTAACAGGTATAAGACACGTATAGAGCTACAAGTCTTCAGCGAGTCCTAGGTAGTTCTTAGTCGATGAAGGGAGTCGCAAGTATACGTGCGCTGAAAATCTTTCGTATCTGAAAGTTTTACATGAAATAAAACTTTAGGAATGAACCGCCGTTGTTGTTGTTTTTTTTTTTGTTTTGTTTTTTTTTTGTCTTGCGTAGACATAGACAATTCCATGGATAAATAACCGATTTGCAAACAAAATATTTTGTTGCAATACTTATGGTTTGTTACCAAGTACTCAAAGGTAAATGTTAATACCACCATCTCCAGCACCAAACAAACACAATGTCAGTCTTTTAATACATGTTTATCAATAAAACACTTAACGTGCATGAATAATATTTAAATGAGTACATTTTATTGCAGGTACATGACGGAAGGATCGATTTCTTTGATGTTTTCGGAATCGGCATTTTAATATTTCTTCTATGGACCAAACACCTAGGATGCACCAATCACAATAATTCGAAATGCAGCAAAAGGTGAACTGATGTATTCAAGAAACGGTATCCGACAGTTTGCCTTCACTACAGGTAACAACATTGTACATCTGTTCTGCAAAATGTGTGCATAAATGCTGCAAAAATGTATACTTTCGTTTCAGTAAAGGCTGTTATAACATTGTAAGACAGTACAAGTCGTGAAAAATATCGCGCTAAATATCCGTTTTACCTAAGCATGATGGTGATTTAAAGAAATAGATATCGACGTCAAAGCTGATTACCCTGATGGTCATGAAATGTGATATCAAATGTAAGTGGTCACGTGTTTTTCTTAGTTTAAAAATAGCTAACTGTGCAGAGTGGCTCGGGCAGGAAATACCTATGCAGTAATAACAAGTGGGGCGTTATGCTTTTTTTTTCCACATGGATGTCGGGCACCAAAAACAGCATTTCACAGGATCTTTTCAAGTAAAATTATGCATTTGGTTGCATGAAAAAAATGGTCCAAACTATTGGATACAAATTTTAACGGTCTTATTTTTTGTTTCCTTCGTAGGTACACAAAAAACTAGTCATGTGACAACGTACGTCGACGTACGTCAACCTTCGTTATCCTGAGTTGTCTTTTAAAACGTTTACATTTAATGCGTTTTTGTTTCCTACGTTGGTATGCGATGTCCTGCGATATTAGATGAAAAGCACGTGGCATATGTCTAATCTCTCAATTGTAATTATTATTTAATTCTAGCTTTAATGATGCCACCAATGGGTTCGAAAAATAAGTCTAGTGCAAAACCTCCGGTTGTTCATCAACCTCGGGAACAAAATGAAGATAGACAAACATTACACAATTTGCTTGTTCTCAAACTAAAACCATTTCTGGGTTTAGTGCTGAAGTCGAACAAGATTTGGCGGTATATGGTATTTCGAACATCCTTTGTTTTATGATCAAGGCCACAATGACTCGTGATAAAAGAGAGAAAAAAGACGCATTGTAACACGAAAAAGCAAAGGAATTACCCAAAAGCGCCTTCATGCTTTCCTAGCGGTGGAATCCTATATTTTACCTATATCTAATGCATGTAACAATTTTGTTCCAAGGTTTCTGGGAATTTATGCACAATTTCTGCATAAACGCATACTTAAGTCTAAGTAAGGACGATTTTGAACTTTATTTTTATTATAAGACAGTACAAATTGTGAAATAAAAAACACACTGAAAATTCGTTCTTCTAAATCTATAAAAAAGCACGATGGTATCTCTGCTAAAAATAGGCACAGACGTCAGCGCGGACTACCCGGATATCGATATAAGGCGATCTCAAAAGTAAGCTGTCATGTGGCTTTTTATATTTAAAAATAGCTATCTATGCAGCATGGCTCAAATAGGATGTACCGGTTTGCATTGATCAGTGAGGAATTATGTTTCACTGTTCACACAAGCCGAGGCATCAAAGAACAACATTTTGCAGAACATTTTCAGGTAACAATTCCTCATTTCATTATTCGAGAAGAACAATATTTGGTCAAAACTGTCAGATACGACCTATGCCTAAGAACAATCGTGATCGCGATGTAATTCACAATTTGCCTTTGTAGACAGTCAATGACAAGCGACAAAGCGAATGTTCTATCTAGATTGATTAAATATACAACTTTAAATAAAATGGACTAATTGCATGAACCAGGCGCATATCAGGACTGTTTTTGAAGTTACTTTTGAATATATACAGGGTTTTTTTCTAATGGATAACAGATAATATGCAGACATGCAAGAAACATAACACAAAATACGACTTTAATCCTGACGTGTATAAGTTTAATAATTTGAAACCTTGATTGGTGTTGTAATAAGATTTTATAACATAGAAACTACGGAAATAAAATATATCACTCCTAACCCGGATTAGGCATCGACTTCCTTTGTGTTTTTGGTATTTTTAGATTTTCGATTTTTCGAACGGTAAAATATATCATTCCTTATCCGGGTTAGGCATCAACTTCCTTCGTATTTTTGGTATTTTTAGATTTTCGATTTTTCGAACGGTAAAATATATCATTCCTAATCCGGGTTAGGCATCGACTTCCTTCGTGTTTTTGGTATTTTTAGATTTTCGATTTTTCGAACGGTAAAATATATCATTCCTAATCCGGGTTAGGCATTGACTTTCCTAGTGTTTTTGATATTTTTAGATTTTCGATGTTTCGAACGGTTTAATATATCATTCCTAATCCGGGTAAGGTATTGACTTTCCTAGTGTTGTTGGTATTTTTAGATTTTCGATTTTTCGAACGGTAAAATATATCATTCCTAACCCGGATTAGGCATCGACTTCCTTCGTGTTTTTGGTATTTTTAGATTTTCGATTTTTCGAACGGTAAAATATATCATTCCTAATCCGGGTTAGGCATTGACTTTCCTAGTGTTTTTGATATTTTTAGATTTTCGATGTTTCGAACGGTTTAATATATCATTCCTAATCCGGGTAAGGTATTGACTTTCCTAGTGTTGTTGGTATTTTTAGATTTTCGATTTTTCGAACGGTAAAACATATCATTCCTAACCCGAGTTAGGCATTGACTTTTCTAGTGTTTTTTTGGTATTTTTAGCACGTGCGTAAAATGCCTAATGGCAGAAACGCGCCTTGCATGAAATGTCTTTGTAGTTAAGAGAGTCGAATATTGTCCTTATAAAAGCACGCACGTTTACATGTTGTTGTTTTTTATATTCGTTTGAACACTTTCCAACACGTGCGACCGACATATACGCCAACGCACGTCAACGCACGCGACAGTTTGCGACATGTTACCTTAAAAATGGTTTACCCTAAGTGTATCTGCTCTACGTTGTCTTACGTTAAATCGTTCGTCAGCGCAAGACACGAATACGTAAAAAAAAGAATATATGACTAAGTCCTATGAGTATTGCAACATATACCAAACTCCGAAAAGGCACAGGACAAAGGTATTTCACATGCAAGCCAAGCGAAAAGTAAGAACAAATTTGTGATGAGTCATTTAAGGAAAAGAGCAAACCCGACAGTTACCGCCTTGGAACGGTCAGTCGGCAATATGAACCGACTTAAAACGATTTTAGGAATATGTGCGGGGTAAAATACTCATAGGAAGTCTTATAAAAACACACTAAAACTATAACAGTCTGGGTATCCTGGCACTAGATCTTGGAGTGCTCGGGGCTTTTGTTGTACAGTACCTGTCTGTGGTTCAAGACGCACGCACGCGAGATTTTCGTGAATAACTTCGAGAGACTTCGAGATGTCTTCTTTGCTGCTGTGAATTGGCTTGGCAGTCTGTAAAACGATATGGGTACATGGACTAAAACAAATAAAAAACATCATATTTAGCTGTATGTATACTTTTATAGTAAATATATTTTAAAAATCGTTGTTTTATTTTGTGAAAATCCAATTTGTGCAATTTAATATAAAGGTAATAATTAAAAGACGCTTTAGTATTTGCATGTGTAATTACACATTGATTTTCGTCGATAATATATGACAGTATCTATGCACCATTCACAAAGTACCTTTATTTGTTCTGTTTTAGTGTGCTTTTTTACAAATGACTGATGAAATTTATGTAATATAAAAACGAATGCAGCAAGTACTAGATAAATATTCAGAACTTTTTCGTAAACAGCTTAAAGTGATATGATCTAGAAAGTACAGGTGCAAACTATGTGGTGTTTAAACAATAAGCTTAGCAATATGTTTATACATCTTGGGTTATTTTCCCTGCCCTTTATATGATCGTGTTTGCTTTATAACTCAATAAAAGGATTGAAAACAGAAATTTACACACAAAAGAAATGCTGTATTTATATGATGTCTATTAATTCCATTTAAAACTATTTATACTGCTGTCGACCGATTTCTTTCAACCTGCAAAAACACAATTACACAGGGTGATTGGCTTCAATTCTATGCTCCCCCAAGGTTGTATCAATGTAAACATTGGATGGACAAGAGGGTAGGACTGTTAAATATCGTAATTTAACATAGGCCGGCGCTCTCCAACGGTCACCCATCCATACACTAGCCACGGCAAACGTTGCTTAACAGCGCAACTTTGGAAGCCGCTTAAACCAAGTCGCTAAAGAGTTAAGCCAGCAGCGAAGGTGGTTTGAAGCGCATATATTTTCTACCTCTGCCGTCATTACATTACTTCCCCTTTCGAGAAATGGCCTGGGAAATTCCGTTGGCAAGCAGCTCCAGTCCGGAAGTTGACTATCGCACCACTGCCACCAAAGTAACGAAGACCTGCTCTCTGCAAGGGCCACACATCCGTACACTAGCCACGGTAACCGTTGCTTAACCGCGCAGCTTTGGAAGCTGGTTTGGTGCGCTTATATAATGTATGCCTCTGCGGTCGTTATCGTATATCTAATGATTGATTTGACTTTGATTTTGAAAGACATCGCAGCGACCAATTGTGATCATTGTAGCGGCGTCCAGCTATTAAGATGGAGGAAGACCCCAAACAAATGTCTGGGTAGAACCACCGGCGCACCGCAGGTCAGCTACTAACGTCTAATGATACATACCTTGTACACATTATTTTCCACAGATTATAACCTAACACTAAGCAAAGAACAACCTACAATAAAGCGAGGGTAAATCCGGTTGTTCATATGCTTATTTTACGACAACTGATTTTATTTGTGCAAAAAGCTGCTATAATTCAAAGAGAAAACCCGTGACATAGTGAATATTGTCTCGCATTTAGAATGGTAAGAATGTTAGTTCGATCCTGGTACAAACTACCAAATATACCTGCATCTGATTTTATACACACATTATCGTTGTACAAGTTTTATTTTAAATTATTTGTTATATTCGTTACTTAACTTTCTTTCTTTGATTGATATTTTAAACTTTTTTATCAAAAGCATTATTAGAAGTACAGCATTCTTTGTATGTCAACAACAAGCACTTTATCTTTATCTTTATCGTTATACACTTGATTAAGTTTGTTTTTGTGCATTTGATACATTCACACATGTTTTGTTTATGTGTCGGATTACACTGTTTGCATACAGATCAAATGTAAGTGTCTGCGAGTAATACCACTTGTACTTATTCTTGTTTGATTGTGTAGTTTCTATTTAACAAATGCCATCTATTATTCGCTTGGATTGAAGATATTATTATAGGTAAATCATTTAAAATATCAGTCGGTGAAAGTAGGTGTTTTTATTAATCATCAATTATCCTTCAAGTAAACACACCATTTTAAAGGTGGTATCCTATTGCTTGCTTAAATCAAATACATTTGAAGATACCTTTCACTATTTGGCAGGAATTCAGGCATAATCTCTACAAAGGATAAAAACTCGAGTCTGAATCACTGGATTTTGAAACTACCACAAATTGGAAGACACAAAAAAATCGCGAATAATTGCTCTAAATGTTCGATCTATCCAAATCAATAATCAACGACTGTGATTTGTTTTTTTCTGAAAATAGATATCGCCGCCATGATAATATAACGTGATCTCTAAAGTAAGTGGTCACGTGGTTTCACTGTTAATAATTATCAAATTTTACAACTGGCTCATATAGGAATTACAAGTCTTTATGACGAATGAAGTGTTATGCTAAACTTTTACCAAGGATGTAGGCCGTCACTAAACAACATTGCGCGGGGTTTTTGTCATACAACAATATTTTATTTCCCTGTTTGAAAACAACAACACAATTGTCCAAGCTATTGGATACCAGATTTAACGTACACATAGACTTTCTTTGGAAAAAATAGCAATCTAAAATGCCATTTAAACACATGAATAATTTATCAATATTACCCCATTTTTAAATTATATGGTTAAATAATGTTTAGTGTATCATGTACACAACACAATTTAAAATAGTTTTACCGAAACTTTGTGTAGAATCGTCGTCTCATGAAGGTCCGTGGGCCGCACCCTCTCCGTATTGAACGGCTTCCGTTCCACAAATTGGAGCTCATTTCTAGCCGACGTTTCCATTGCAGGGATTTCTGCAATCATCATCATCATCATCATAATCATCATCATCGTCGTCGTCGTCGTCATAACCGTCGTCGTCACAACCACCACAATTACCAACACCATCACAACCAAAATCATCATCATCGTCGTCGTCATCGTCGTTGTTGTCGTCACCGTCAGCGTCGTCATGATCATCCCCATTAGCATAAACTATCCCCGGTATAATGCTACCTTTACATTAAGCATGCCCAGAATACCTTACATGATACCACATCAATTAACATTATCATTAACCCTGACCGACCAGTCTATTAAAGGTTTGTATCCGACAGTTTCCCTATATCAAATACACGTGTCAATATCTATCCACCGCTTTGGGGAATTGGGTCATACTTTTTGCATAAACCCATACTTTAATCGTTATGAAGATGACATTGATTGCTAACTTCATTGTTGGACTGTACTAATTGTGAAAAAATACTCTAAATGTTCAGTCTTTCCAACTCTATAAAAAGCGCGATAGTGGTCTCTGCTAAATATATATATCGATGTCAGAGCGGATTACCCGGATAACTATACGAAAGTAAGAGGTCACGTGGTTTACTAAGTTTAAAAAAAGGTATATCTGCACCGTGGCGCGGATATGAGCAAAGACGTTTGCAATGACGATTGAGGATTTATCCTTGACTGTTTACACAGTTGGCATCGATAAACATCATTTTGCAAGACTTTTTCAGGTACCTATGACTTATGTGGTTATTTGAGAAAAAAATGTACCAAACTGTCGGATACCACCCTTAAAAGCAGTTGAAAAAACAATGGCATCTACCAATAACGTGGCCTTGTGTTGCTGTACAGAGGGAGAATAATGGATTGGGGATAGTGAGGGTGTAGTGTGGGTGGAGTATGGGTGTAGTGAGGGTGTAGTGTGGGTGGAGTGGTTTTACCCAGTTAAACATAGGCTGCAGCGGTCCCGGGGGAAGTGGTGGGGATAAGTGGCTTGACAAATGGCAGTGCAGTAAGCACTTGCGCCCTACGTCTGACTTATTGTTTTATTAACTTCCCCACTGTGAGGGCCATTTACAGTAAACACACTTATTGGTTAATAATCCGGTCAGTACATAAACGAATATTTTTATAAGCACTTGTGTTAGTACTTAGTCAGTTGCTGGGGTATCTCCATGGTTTGTTGTTGTTCATTAAGTACCAGCAGATAATCCCTTACTATGCTAAATTTACTACTTTGCAATACAAATTAAAGTCACCGTGAAACTATCTGGAAAACTTGTTTTTAAAAAAGATTACATTCAAATGACATTTCATGATGTCCCATTGTAGAGGCGAACTCTGTTTTATTACTTGTAAATCGTGTTATTTTTCGACCTACCGATAGTTGAAAAGTCATTAACAGCCTTCACAGGTCGAAAGTCCTTATCTGGGTCGAAGCTGAAACAACAACAACATTACGATTTTAGTACTTTAAGGTGTTTTTCAAAAGTTTGCCTATATCAAATACAGGTAACAATTTCTTACCACTGCATTGGGAATTTGGACATAATTTCTTTATTAAAGGTGGTAACCGACAGTTTGCCTTTATCAAATACATGTAACGATATCTGATCTCTGTTATCATTTCTGTAGAAAAACACCATATTTAGTCTAAGCTAATTTTTATGGCAGTAAACCTCGTTAATCAGCACTTAAAAGTTCATTCTTTTCAAATTTATAAATAAGCCTGATTGCGATTCCTGCTAAAATAAGACATCGACGTCACCGCGGATTACGTGGATGAGCTAAAACATAAGTGGTCACATGGTTTACTTAGCTTAAAAATAGCAAACAGTGCAGCGTGGCTCAGATAGGAAATTTATTTTGATGCTTAATGAAAATATGTTTGTTCCAAACTGTCGGATACCACCTTTAAGTGATATGTTCGTAAAGACGGGGTTGAACACTGCCTATATTGTTAGACCATACAAATCTCGAAAAACCATTTTAAAAGTTCATTCTTTCCAAATCTATAAATAATAACGACAGTGATCTCTACTAAAATATATATATCAAAGTCAATACGCAATACCCAAATAACGATATAACGTGATCTTAAAAGTCAATCGGAACACCCTCTGATCATTGTCCCGAGAACGGAATTACCCGAGTAGTTCCGATTGCTTAAAAGTAAGTTGTCACGTGGTATTTTCTGCAGCGTGACTCGGATAAGAAAAACGTTTTTGTCATGACAAGTGGGATGTTAATATTTACTGTTCACGTGAATGTAGGGCACCAATAAACAGCATTTCGCGGAATCTTTTTGATTTTGTATAGACTACTATGTCAACATTGTGTTCTATAGATAACCTTATAATAAATCATTAACATATCTTTAATTGGATTGAATCTTTCATAATGACACAATAACTTGAAAATATAAAGTGCGGATTTTGTGATTCCTTTATTCTTTCATAAAACTACCGTTAAGTCGCCGTAATAGTGTTCGACAGTGTTAAAAAGACATTAAAATAAAACTATTTGTGTAAACATAATTTTTA
>CM017559.1:4257031-4409498 GCA_007844125.1 Sinonovacula constricta
AAAGAACGCAGATGTTGACATATAAACCGAGGATCAGATGAGATCGTTCAGCCTATTATTTATTTTAAAACGCAGACATGACTAAATTGTGCTAAATGATTATATTGACAATGTGGACAGAATAAATTAGTTTTAAAAAAATATTTACGCAGCCATTGCCAAACGAAATGGCGGCCTATTTAAAATCCGTCTTGCTTTATTCTGCTGACGTACTAGATCAAATCCACCAGAAATAATTATCTTAAAAAATATGCTGCGTTAGTGAAGCGATTTAAACTGTTATTTTAGCAATAATACGAAGAAGTATATTTATATCTGGGTATACAGCAATTCCAGGTTATATCCAGTGGCCAGTGAGGACTCAAAATCGCGAAAAAGTAGTTCCGTGAAAAAAAAGAAAGAAAAAAAAAGAAGTATTTTACTTAAGTATGTTTAAAAAGATTTCTTTGATTCAAACAATATACATTTTATGCGACATAAACGTTTATTACATTTCTGGCCTAATTGTAATCTCGTTTTACTGACAACAATATCTGACCCCTGTTCAGGGGATTTGTGAATTATTTCTGCAGTAACTTATTTACTTAGTAACTAAGCAACTTTAGTCTAAGCACAGATTTTGAACACTATCTTAATTTCAAAACAATACATTCTAAATGTTCATTCTTTCCGAATCTTTAAATAAGCGCTATTGGGACTTCGGCTAAAAATCGACATCGACGTCAGAACGGAATACCCGGGCGATGATGATGACGCGATATCTAAATTAAGTAGTTTCACGATTTTCTTACATTTAATTTAGCACATTATGCAGCGTGGCTCAGATAGGAAATACCTTTTGTTGTAGTTTGTCATGATGATAAGGGTGTTAGGTTTCACTGTTCTTAAAGATGTAGGAGATTATTACACAGCATTTCTCGAGATCTGTTCATATAATAATACATGTACTCTATATGTGTTTGTTGTTGTTGTTTTGTTGTTGTTGTTTCTGTTTCTGTTTTTGTTGTTTTTGTTTTGCTTTTGCTTTTTGTTGATGTTTTTTTAGGAAAAATCGTTTGGTCCAAACTGTCGGATACCATATTTAATACTATTTATTAACTCTGGTACATAAATGTTTTATCTTCAACTTAAACACTCACAGAAAGAATATATTAACCGACAAAATAAAATATAACTCATTCTTTTTTAGTTTACTGCAAAAGTAAATAATAAATATAAAAACAACACTTTTTTTAAAAACCAACGCTTAAATATTGCTGCAAGATATTTTGCAAAATGCGCGTGCTTTGTTCTCCGTACATTTTATTTTATAGTATTGTCGCGTTAAAATAAAAAAAAACGACGTGCTTGTCTGACAGCAGGTATAATTAAGCAAATCATATTTTTGTCAATTAGCAATTAATCACAAAACAGACAAACCCTGTTGGGTTAAAGTCAATTGTTCTTTTATTATATACAATTGCAACGCGCACTATTGGTATGTTCCTTTGCCGCGTAAGACACCCATTAGAGGGGCTCCAATGTCAGCTTTTATACTTCCTTACCTGCAAGTGGATTTGGTCTTAGCATGATAAGAAAAAACATATATATTTAAGTTGACAGGATGTGACCTCAATACAATAGGGTGATTGGCACAGACCAATATGTGACGGGTCGTGGTGGGAGTAAAAATTTATTTTGAAAACCAGTCCATGCAAGGTTTGGAGACTTTTGTTTGTTTATGTTCTACGAAGAAAACCTGCGAATAATAAATAACACAATAAATAAATACTGCCACGTTATCAATTGGCGGATCTATAACAAATTAGAATTTAGCAATACAAATATTCGCAGTTACAAAACAGACATGAACCAATTCAAACATAAGTAAAATACAGAAATACACCCATTGCAATATCAATGCTACAATCACTTACCAAACAGAACTGGTCATTTACCAATAATGTAAATACAGCTATAGTGTAAGTTTATCTATAGTTATGCTGTATCGCAAGTTCTACACTATTAAGCTACATTCTCTTTCGAGAATTATCTAAGCGTTAAAGTGAACGTAAAAGTAAATGAGTTGTTGTCGGTAGGTGAGTGGCGGGTGCAATGTTTGATGGTAAGGACTGTGGTAAAAAAGAAAACTTTCAACTCTCGTACAAAATCTATCTCTTACGAAAACATATATCTAGACAGACATGACAAAACAGGTTTGACAAGTCCCGTGCATCACGCACACGAGACGCAAACAACCACGCCTACATGCACGGACCTTACAGAAAGACATACAGACTATAAGTCACAAGCTGCCCGACACTATCAGAACGGACATTAACAAAACTGACTATAGTACAACGTACATTTAAATAAAACATGAAGCACAAGTGACAAATAGATAATTCTCGGGGTTGCTCTAATTGTAAAATGACTCATCACAGATTTGTTCTCACTTTTACATTTGGTGTGCATGTGAATACCTTGGTCTTGTGTCTTTTCAGTTTTTGTATATGTTGCAACGCTCATAGGACTTTGTCTTATATTTTCTTTTACATGATTCACCTTGTATTCCATTTAATATACCCATGTAATATTTTTTTGTAATACACTCAGGGCGGATCCAGAGGGGGGCCGAAGGGGCCGCCCCCCCCCCCCATTTTTCGACGACCAACAAAAAAAAAGTATTTTGCCCTTTAAAGTGAGCAAATAGATAAGGAAATGCCCCACAGATGCTTGGAAATCGCATCTCAGCGCATCTAGAATTCAAAATTTTCTGGGGGAGCCCCCTCCAGACCCCCCGCCGCGGATTTCGCGCATGCGGCGCGATCAGCTCCGGCCTGCGGCCGAATGTTACTCCCTCGGCCCCCCCATTCTGAAATCCTGGATCCGCCCCTGACACTAGTGTAATACAGCTTTTCCTGTAATTTGATTGGCTAGGACTTTGTCTTATATATTCTTATTATGTTGTGCAGTGACAGACCAATAGTAAATCTATTGTCGAAAAGTATGATTTACTTATGGAAATGCAAACCAACCATGAATCGCCGATTATATAGTACCTTTGGGATAACAACAACACGTGTCACGTAATGGGTTGAGCGTGGTGGTGGATGTAAGGGTTTTAATCCAAGGCCGTGACATACCAAAGTCATTAAAATGATAGCAGTATAGCTCCCTTGCTTATGCTAAAGTGAATGTGAGGGTAGTTCCACGACTGGTTGGTCCGGTGTCAGAATCATGTGATTAATGCGGCAGCTTGGTATGGCTACCCGTCCACATTTTGCTAATTCAATCTTAATGCATAATTTGGCTAGAAGTCTGCTTATAACTAACCATAACATTGAATAATACTTTTCGTATCGTTCCGTAAAGTTGAGGTTATCACTTAACTTAGATTAAAAATTATTAATTACAAGTATGAAAATTAGCCAACATGAATATTCATATAAAATTATTTTAATGAGAATCTAAAGATTTAATTGTCAATTTTGACAAGTTAATTATAATTTATTTTATTTAAAAGCCATATTTACAAACAAACTGTACTGTTTAAAAAGTGTAGAAGACACCCCTCTTAAGTCAGGTACGTGTTTGTTCAAGTTTTACCTGAATTGGTCCATTTTAATTTTGTATGATTTTTAAAAAAAATAATTTTGTCTGAGTTTTCCTCACGAATATGATTAAAGCCTGCTTTGTAACTAAACTTACTTATTATACAAATTAATACTCATGAATACCCAAAACCCTTAATTGTGAGTTTACACTCTGCATTTTAACACTAAAGCAGGTATAATAAAATAATGTTCGGTCATTACTAAATTTGTTATATTTTTTTCATTTTACACAGGATCTCAAGCATTTAACTAAAATCTTTCTGCGTCTAGATGAAAGTTTCTAGTAATTATTCTATTAGTGATTTTATGCTACACCTTCATATCCTTATAAACTAAGTAACACTAATTTAATAGCTGACTAACTGGATGTGGTATCATGCTAGGTGTTCACCTCATGCTCTATCAGGCACGTTTCTGCCATTACCCCATTACTTTACGCATGTAACCTCCGTATGAAAATTCGAAAATCTAAAAGTACCAAAGTACAAAAAAAAAAAACATCTAAGAAAGTCGATGCCGGCTTAGGAAATATATATTTTATTTCCGTAGTTTCTATGTTATTAAATCTTATTACCACACCAATCAAGTTGAAAAGGTTTAAAATGATTATACACGTCAGGACTAAAACTACAATATTGTTGGTCGGACGATAAACCCAGCAAACAAACATTCCGTACTTTGTCTGTTGCCAAGCCGAAAGGTTATAATGTACTTTCCAATATCCAAATGGTATAGAACGGTATATATAATCTGGCAATAAATATATTTTATATTTTTGTAAGTTTATCTCGGTTAGCAGGGGTCAATGTGTCGAAGAAGTTACGAGACAGAGATTCTATCGGCTGGCCTTGAGCACCCCTAAATATACGTTAAAGATGGTACCCGATAGTTTGCCTATATCATATACATGTAACAATATCTTTTACCAATGCCTTAGCGAATTTAGACATAATTTCGGCATAAATTAGTACTTTAAATAAAGACATTTTGAACACTACCTATATTGTTAGACTGTATAGATCAATAAACATCCACAGGTGATGTTTATTCTTTCTAAATCTATAAACAAGCACGAAATATTAGTCACGGATTTTACTGTTCAACGGACATTCTAAAACAAAATGATATTAATCTTCTAAAACATTTCTATGGTTACATTTTCTATTCTAAACAAATGTGTGTTGAGGTCCATTGCACCTGCCGGACTATCTAAGTCTGTGTGATGAAAGTCAAATTTTGGATAGAAAAGATCTAAACTTTGCAATATCCACATTATTTAAATAAGGCTTAAGTAAACATTTTATTTTATTTTATTACTCTTTTTTCTACAAAGCTGAATATCTTCTTTTTATTACATTGATTTGTGGCATGCATTTACATTTTATCATTTATACTAATAAGACATGAAAATCAAACATAAAGTGTGGAATTTATTTTAGTGTTTTTTTAACGTATCATTTTGTTGCCTATTACTCCTTTTTCCGTAGGGTTAATTTAATTCATGTTTCATTTGTTTTAACACGCAGGCGGGACTCTTTCTTTTCATAGAGGAATGCATCGTCGGATACCCACGGTTGATTCTATTACGTTATTCTCCATTCATCACCCGTGGGCAAATTGCTACTCATTTCGTCGCTTTGTTTACTATGAAATGCCGCAATCCGATTGGTTCGCTGCGACCATCCAGCGAATCTGCCAACCAATCAAGTTTATGCTTTCATACCACTTCGAAAGCATTGTCGTAAGTTTATTTACGCACAAATTACAAGCAACGTCACTGTCTTCATGGGCAAGGATACCGATTTCGTTTACAACCGACGTGTATTTTTCAATACTTGCTGGAGTGCCCAAAGATCTTTAAGAACATTTGTCGCGGATCGCTGACAGACATATTTTACACTTGCGATGCGCTGTACCGGTCGCCATGGTTACGGTCTCAGGTCACCGTATTGATCTTCCGATTCAAGAGTATTTAATTTTGTAACCTATCATCTGATTGGATAATGTCTGTTCTGTTCTATTCAAACAGAACGACGAAATGAGTAGCAATTTGCGCACGGGTGATGAATGGAGAGTAACGTAATAGAATCAACCGTGGGTATCCGACGATAAGGGGAATGTTAAATGTTATATTTCTAGTCATGCAGACTATGCATGGATGAATGGAGCTGTTACCGCCAAGTATTTAGTAGTGCAAACGAACTTAAAAACAGTTTTATGACGGGAAAATAAGGCTGTCTACACTAAGTTTGACGGCAGTTTACAAACTTTCTTTAATAACAGCAAAGTTATCATTGTTTGGATAATTTTTATTTAGCAAAATGTGGCGACCTTTGATGCTTTGTATTATTGCTTTTCTATGTCAGCATGTTACATGTAGGTACTTTTAAATCGGTAGTGTCTATTTATATGACCGCAGTACGATCTGACACGTCTGGAATATTATAATGACAAACGATTGCTCCTATTCCCTTGATAGATTGAATGACAAATAAGAAAGTGAATGACTTTGTTATGGCCATGAAGCGTAAATAGAAGTTAAAGACGCATGCTATGAAGTTTTGAATTGTAATCGGGTCGTAATTATGTTAACATAATAGACTCGGGTTTGTATGACAGACAGGCATTCTTCGACACCAATCAGTCGATTTTATGTTGGACGTTACTCAAACACTCAATGGATTTAATGATAATGATAAGAACGAAAATGCAGTTATTGGCACAAAAAGAACCGACATTCAACAAAGGCACCATATCCCCCACTTGAAGAACGTTTTTGCATAATAAGCATGACTATACATAGGTGAAGTAGATATACAGAAGGGATTGTTTAATTAATTGTTCAGATATAAATTTGATATGCAACCTAAAGTAAGAAATTGAGTATTTCATTGAAATTAAATTGATGACGTCGAATAACTGTGGGCGGGAGCAATTAACGTGTACTATGTTATGTTAATTAAACTGATTTAAACTGATGAAGTAGAACCCCTAAGGGCGGAGGTATCTGTAATTGTTTTCAGTCTCGGGTACGTATTTACAATTACAGTGAGTGTACAATATTAGTTACACTGTAAAGATTTAACGACCTTGCATTTTACTAAATTTAAACTCCAGACAAAATTGACTGATTTAGTGGATCATACATGTTTTTTATATCAAAACCCATGTCATACCCACACCTCCCACTTAATGAAAAAATCAAGTTCACTGAAAAAAGAAAGATTTGCGTCTCATTCAAATCGCAAGTATAGAATCTATTCTTTTTTTTTACTAGTCAATATACTTGCATCGATTTTTATTAATATTTTTTAATAATTTTTAAAAAATGCATGCAGAAATGTTGAAAAAGTCTAGTAAATATGCGCGTAGTACGAAACTTATGCCCGCATGCAGCCAAAGCCTAAGTCACAATTGTCATACCAACAAGAATAAGCTTATTTATGAAGTTTCAATGTTATTTTCAGCTGAAAGTAGCAAAGTTAAAGTGTCATGCAAAAATACAGATATGTAGCTAAATACATAATGAAGATATTAACATGGTACTTACCATTTGTCCAAGTCAACCTTTTCTGTAGAATGATCTGCAACAGACAACAGGAATAATGTTTATGATTTTAAAGGTGGTTCCGACAGATTGCCTATCTTAAATACACGAACCAATATCTAACCATATCGTATGGGAAATCTGTCATACTTTTTGCATAAATCCATACTTTAGTCGTCCTGAAGACGGGTTTGAACATTAACTTTATTAGTAGACTGTACTAAACGTGAAAAAAAAAAATACTCTAAATGTTCAGTCTTTCCAACTCAATAAAAAGCGCGATAGTGGTTTCTGCTAAGAATAGACATCGACGTCAGGGCAGATTACCCGGATGACTATATCAAAGTAAGTGGTCACGTGGTTTTCTAAGTATAAAAATAGCTATCTCTGCAGCGTTGCTCGGATAGAAAACACATGTTTGCAATGACAAGTAGGGATTTATCCTTCAGTGTTCACACAGATCTTTGGCATCAACGAAAAGCATTTTGCAAGACCTTTTCAGGTGCCAATGATTTACTTTCCAATTTTAGAAAAGAAATTGAACCAAACTATCGGACACCTCCGTTAAAGGTAGAAGAAATGGTCCATTCATCGCTTACATAAACACCATTTTCTTAGGACTGTATGTTTCCTTGATTGTGATTAATAGTTCATAGAGTTGAAATTGATTACCATGAGACAGAGCTGGGATGCAATTGTTTAATACAGTTGTATTTGATGATCATGAGTTTTGTTTAGTTTGGGGATGTATGTGTTTAGTACAATTGAATTTGGTTTTGATGAAGCGGAGCCAGGATGCATGTGTTTAATACAATTGAATTTGGTTTTGATGAAGCGGAACTAGGATGCATGTGTTTACTACATTTGAATTTGATATGGATGAAGCGGAGCCAGGATGTATGTGTTTAATACAATTGAATTTGGTTTTGATGAAGCGGAGCCAGGATGCATGTGTTCAATACAATTGAATTTTGGTTTTGATGAAGCGGAGCCAGGCTGCATGTGTTTAATACATTTGAAATTGGTATTGATGAAGCGGAGCCAGGATGTATGTGTTTAATACAATTTAATTTGTTATTGATAAAACGGAGCTAGGATGCATGTGTTTAATTCATTTGAATTTGATATTGATGAAGCAGAGCCAGGATGCATGTGTTTAATACATTTGAATTTGGTATTGATGAAGCGGAGTCAGGATGTATGTGTTAAATACATTGAATTTAGTATTGATGAAGCGGAGCCAGGATGTATGTGTTTAATACAATTTAATTTGTTATTGATAAAACGGAGCTAGGATGCATGTGTTTAATACATTTGAATTTGATATTGATGAAGCAGAGCCAGGATGCATGTGTTTAATACATTTGAATTTGATATGGATGAAGCGGAGCCAGGATGCATGTGTTTAATACATTTGAATTTGGTATTGATGAAGCGGAGTCAGGATGCATGTGTTTAATACAAATGAATTTGGTATTGATGAAGCGGAGTCAGAATGCACGTGTTTAATACAATTAAATTTGATATTGATGAAGCGGAGACAAGATGCATGTGTTTAATACATTTAAATTTGATATTGATGAAGCGGAGCCAGGATGCATGTGTTTAATACATTTGAATTTGGTATTGATGAAGCGGCGCTAGGATGCATGTGTTTAATACATTTGAATTTGGTATTGATGAAGCGGAGCCAGGATGCATTTATTAAATACATTTGAATTTGATATTGATGAAGCGGAGCCAGGATGCATGTGTTTTATACATTTGAATTTGGTATTGATGAAGCGGAGCCAGGATGCATGTGTTTAATACATTTGAATTTGGTATTGATGAAGCGGCGCTAGAATGCATGTGTTAAATACATCTAAATTTGGTATTGATTAAGCGGAGCCAGGATGCATTGGTTCAATACATTTGAATTTGATATTGATAAAGCGGAGCTAGGATGCATATGTTTAATACATTTTATTTTGATATTGATGTAGCGGAGCCAGGATGCATTTATTTAATACATTTGAATTTGGTATTGAAGAAGCGGAACTAGGATGCATGTGTTAAATACAGTTGAATTTGATATTTTTTATGAAGCGGAGCTAGGATGCATGTGTTTAAAGGCTGACGCTCCAGTTTCTTTTTATCGAGTATAAAATTAGTATACCACCGCCTAAATGCGTAATTTTCACAACGAAATTATTTTACGCGATAACAAAGTGAAACGTTCGCGGTTATTCGTGGAAGATTTTTTGCCTACTTTTCTGCAGTTTTAAATGAATAATGCGGGCCAAAAAGGGTAGGTTTGTTTCCAAAAAGGCCCATGTCAGAGGACTTTTGTCATCTGCACGTTTGAAAAACTGGCATAATGTTTTGTCAGACAAAAATGAAACAGGTTTCAGCGACCCAGGGCCCTTTCGGCCCTCTTGTATTTTACAGGGGGCATCACATCATTGTCAATGTATCAATTAGTTATTGAGCTATCGAGGTGCTGCACATGATTTATAGCTAGTCGTCATTTGACTTTACCCAATTGTATAATTTGTCCTATTTTTAGGTCAAAACTTCTTATGATTTATGAAATTCGTGGTTTATGTGCTAACTGCCTGTCAAGCTTACAGATCAAGTCTGAATTTAAAGAAGTTGCACAAAACTTAAAATGCTAAATGCTTTATGATGTTTAAAATATAATAGGAAAACAAGTTAATGTTCAATATAAAATGATTATAAATACAGGAACTTTGACTGACTTCTGTATTTCGTACTACTAGTAAATGTAAGCAAATGATCCCAATTCCGTGCATGAAAAAAAAATGACATTGGGCATAAGTACTTTCATTTGTTATCTTTATTAAATTTTGTCATAAATGGTCAACATAATACTTAAAATACCTAACATATCATAATGAATGATGTACGTTATAAACCTTTGTGTATACATCACCTTCCACTCCCGATTTTGAAATTGCCATTTAGAACAAACTAATGTGGTAACCTACATTTTTCTTTTTTATTTTGTGTTTGTTATACATTGGTGCATTTATTGGTAGCATTTGGTGAAAATCTTTTATGTTAAATTATAGTAAACTTAAAAAGTATCCCTTAGAAATAAAAGATTTTCCGAAAAATCCATTGTCGTAAATAAGGTAATACTTAATTTTTATATGTGTTTCATTATTTGTATTGCAATATATATAAATTTATTTGTAATATAGAATGTATTTTACTGAAAAATAGAATTATTTATGATATTCTTGTGATGCATTCTATAATTTCATGCCGACAAACAAGTCTATGAAACTCATAAAAAATGTTCAAAATGTGACATCTTTGGTAGCTAATAAAAAACAAGAAACCCCGGTAAGGTCTTATTTTTATTTGCTTTTTCATTGTATAACATTTTGTTCTTGACATACACAAAGTTTGAATGAAATCTATTATTGGGAAATTTTTCATGAAACTGTAGCGTCAGCCTTTTATACAATTTAGTTTGTTGTCGATGAGGCGGATAGGGAATTGGAAGAAGGCTGAATGAAGGGAAGGGGGGAGAAGGAGGAAAGGGGGACGTACGGTTCGATTCTTGGCCTGTTGTTTTGTAGGACTTGACATCCATCAGAATCTCCTGCTTGTCGCCATAGTCGCCAATGTTTACAAAACCGACCTGTAATAGAACATATAACGATATTAGGCACCGAAGCAAATATTTACGGGTTCCCGACTGGAAACAACAAAATTATATATCGCATACATGTTAATTCATCTATTTACTGGTTCCCTACCGACAATAACATAACAGTGATATTGCGCATATATTCAAATATTTACTGGTTCCCAAAAGGCAATAACATGAACGACAGTATTTCACATAGATTCAAATATTTACTGGTTCCCAGCCTCCAATTACACAAACATAAATATTGCGCAAGTAACAGAACCGCAACACTCAAAAAGACAATGACTTCTCGCAAATTTAAAAAAAAAAAATGATATAACGCTTCAAAATGTCTAGTGAAATGCGACAGGTCGCATCAAAGATAGAAAATGCGGGTGAAAAAAAACAATCTGCAGAAGTCATACATGCAATGAATGCATGAACACTTGCTGGCTTATGTACATCTGCTTTACGACTTTTAATATAACGTTTTATTTTGCATTATTTTCCTTTAAATTATATGAGTTATTTCCGAATAAATTATAATATGGCACTGTTAAACTAGTGCATGTTGGCATACTATTATATATTATGCGGAGTGGCTTTATGAAACAAGAAACTGCGTCTCTTATATTAACTTTTTAGTTATGGAATTTATCATCCCACCAACAGTATTTCAGTTATCTGGAGACGGTGTCCACTTGTATAGCAGATATAGTGCTACCATCATTGTGTATAGCATGCCGTGAACACCTGACATGATACCACACTCAGTCACATCATGATACCACACTCAGTCACATCATGATACCACACTCAGTCACATCATAATACCACACTCAGTCACATCATGACACCACACTTAGTCACATCATGACACAACACTTAGTCACATCATGACACCACACTCAGTCACATCATGATACCACACTCAGTCACCTCATGATACCACACTCAGTCACATCATAATACCACACTCAGTCACATCATGACACCTCACTTAGTCACATCATGACACCACACGCAGTTACATCATAACACCACACTCAGTCACATCATGATACCACACTCAGTCACATCATAATACCACACTCAGTCACATCATGACACCACACTCAGTCACATCTCAATCACATCATGATACCACACTCAGTCACATCATGATACGACACTAAGTCACATCATGATACCACACTCAGTCACATCATAATACCACACTCAGTCACATCATAATACCACACTCAGTCACATCATGGATACCACACTCAGTCACATCATGATACCACACTCAGTAACATCATGATACCACACTCAGTCACATCATGGATACCACACTCAGTAACATCATGATACCACACTCAGTCACATCATGATACCACACTCAGTCACATCATGACAGCACACTCAGTCACATCATGATACCACACTCAGTCACATCATGATACCACACTCAGCCACATCATGATACCACACTTAGTCACATCATGATACCACACTCAGTCACATCATGATACCACACTCAGTCACACCATGATACCACACTCAGTCACATCATGATACCACACTCAGTCACATCATGGATACCACACTCAGTCACATCATGATACCACACTCAGTTACATCATGATACCACACTCAGCCACATCATGATACCACACTCAGCCACATCATGATACCACACTCAGCCACATCATGACACCACACTCAGTCACATCATGATACCACACTCAGCCACATCATGACACCACACTCAGTCACATCATGATACCACACTCAGTAACATCATGATACCACACTCAGTCACATCATGATACCACACTCAGTCACATCATGATACCACACTTAGTCACATCATGATACCACACTCAGCCACATCATGATACCACACTTAGTCACATCATGATACCACACTCAGTCACATCATGATACCACACTCAGTCACATCATGATACCACACTCAGCCACATCATGATACCACACTCAGTCACATCATGATACCACACTCAGTCACATCATGATACCACACTCAGTCACATCATGACACCACACTCAGTCACACCTCAGTCACATCATGATACCACACTCAGTCACATCATGATACCACACTCAGCCACATCATGATACCACACTCAGTCACATCATGATACCACACTCAGCCACATCATGACACCACACTCAGTCACATCATGATACCACACTTAGTCACATCATGACACCACACTCAGTCACATCATGATACCACACTCAGCCACATCATGATACCACACTCAGTCACATCATGGATACCACACTCAGTCACATTATGGATACCACACTCAGTCGTATCATGGATACCACACTCAGTCACATCATGACACCACACTCAGTCACACCATGATACCACACTCAGTCACATCATGACACCACACTCAGCCGCATCATGTATACCACACTCAGTCACATCATATCACCACACTCAGTCACATCATGACACCACACTCAGTCACATCATGATACCACACTCAGTCACATCATGACACCACACTCAGTCACATCATGATACCACACTCAGTCACATCATGGATACCACACTCAGTCACATCATGACACCACACTCAGTCACATCATGATACCACACTCAGTCACATCATGGATACCACACTCAGCCACATCATGGATACCACACTCAGTCACATCATGGATACCACACTCAGCCACATCATGGATACCACACTCAGTCACATCATGACACCACACTCCGTCACATCATGACACCACACTCAGTCACATCATGATACCACACTAAGTCACATCATGGATACCACACTCAGTCACATCATGGTACCACATTCAGTCACATCATGGATACCACACTCAGTCACATCATGACACCACACTCAGTCACATCATGACACCACACTCAGTCACATCATGACACCACACTCAGTCACATCATGGTTACCACACTCAGCCACATCATGGATACCACACTCAGTCACATCATGACACCACACTCAGTCACATCATGACACCACACTCAGTCACATCATGATACCACACTCAGTCACATCATGGATACCACACTCAGTCACATCATGACACCACACTCAGTCACATCATGATACCACACTCAGCCACATCATGGATACCACACTCAGTCACATCATGATACCACACTCAGTCACATCATGGATACCACACTCAGCCACATCATGGATACCACACTCAGTCACATCATGACACCACACTCAGTCACATCATGACACCACACTCAGTCACATCATGATACCACACTCAGTCACATCATGACACCACACTCAGTCACATCATGATACCACACTCAGTCACATCATGGATACCACACTCAGTCACATCATGACACCACACTCAGTCACATCATGATACCACACTCAGTCACATCATGACACCACACTCAGTCACATCATGGATACCACACTCAGCCACATCATGGATTCCACACTCAGTCACATCATGACACCACACTCAGTCACATCATGACACCACACTCAGTCACATCATGGATACCACACTCAGCCACATCATGATACCACACTCAGTCACATCATGACACCAGACTCAGTCACATCATGATACCACACTCAGCCACATCATGATACCACACTCAGTCACATCATGATACCACACTCAGTCACATCATGGACACCACACTTAGTCACATTATGACACGACACTCAGTCACATCATCCTCTCATGGGGCCAATCAGTCGTGGAACTACCCTTATATTTGCGAGATTTTTAGAAAGGGCGCTATTCCACTACCTTTGTTAACGACTTAGGTATGTCGCGGCCCTGTATCGAACCCGGGGCCTCAGGGACCTGGAGCAGAAGCTCTACCGATTGCGCTACAGGTCCGATTTTTCGTTTACTTTTTGTCTATATATTTTGTCGTAAAGCTAATAATCAGCGTTACGTTCAAGCATATGTCGTCAGATGTGACAAATAGTGCCAAAGCGATTTTGCTTAAATATTTTCGAACCAACTGTCGGCCAGGTCTAGCAATCTATACACACTTTATCCGTTTGTCATTTTGTTAAACAATAACAAACACAAGCTTGTAAAATTAAAACCGGTAAATTTTGTTATGCGTAATTAAGTTGTATATGTATATGTACATGTAGAAATTGTATGTCTCATTATGTTCGTTTTCTGTTGTCTCAAAATCTCGTGTAAAGAATGCACGCGTTTCTAACATAAAGTTCGCGCTCGTCCATCTATGTTATTTATAAGCCCTAAATTTCTTGAAATATTATGTAGACAACTATCGTTATATTTCTGTTCCCTTTTATTGTTTTGTGCTTTAAACATCAATTGTATGTTTAATGTGAACTAAATGATGTGTACACTGGAAAAGAATATTGAGAAAAAAAAAAAACCCGAATTCAAATAGTATCGAAAGCCCGATAAATTGCGAAGCATATCCCCAGTTTTAAACACACACACACACACACACACACACGCACACAAAGTTTAATTTACCCGGCGCATCAAAGACACAGCTGCCAAACGACTCCATTGTTTATGTTTTGAGCGAATTACAATTTAAGCATAGTCTTCCGACTTCCGGCGAACAAAACGTTCGTGATTTCTGTACGTATTATTGCACCATATACATCCGAAGGGGTGATTGTCCCGATTGTGATAGCTTCATGTGAAGCAAACCGACTGTGCACTGTTTCAATAACAAGTGTTAGAAAACGTACTAGCTTTGCTTATGCAATACAGAGAAGTTTATTATTATTTTAACACAAAGTTTTTGAGTTAGATTAGCGGTTCAAATGCGGAAATCCGGGCAAATGCAGCTATCCCCTACCCTCCAACTGAAAAAACAGTTGTTTATACAAAATTATTATGTTTGGCGACTTTTTTCTGGACCTAAAGTGATACTACAATACATGCATCATAAATTTTATTATTTAATGCAAGCAGAGTCCGGAAATTTTAGAAAGGTGGAGGTTTGCGGGACCCGGTTCCGTCTAAAACCGCGCCTGAATTTAACTTATGAGTTATAAATCGCGTTGGGGCCTGTTGTTGTTGTTTTATTCTGTGGTAGATATAAGCTAGCAGAAGACATATGTACATATTCATATCAATAAACTACTGTAATCAATGTACGTGTTCGCGCAGATGATAATTTGAACTGACCTAACAATATGTCTATAGTTTAATTGCTGAAATAGTATACATGACTCTACATTGAACAAACGCAGTATGAGTACACCAACAGTCATTAAAAAATTAAAAAGTTAACTTGAAAACCCATTTTGGTCTTTAAACAATAAATCAGTTCATATTCTGCTAACGTAGCTCACGAATTTAATGTGCTTATCCAGCCATATAACTTCCTATGACCTGGTTGAACACTTGAAATCCGCCTGATTGTAGTAATAAAACGGAATCTCAAAGCGGAAGACAAGGCCACGCATCAGTGCATGCTAGCTACGAGCGTTAAAGTGACACGCTCACTGCTGGCCTAATTTATTACCAATAAAAAGATAAATTAAAAAGAGTATTTTTGGATAAGCTATCGCCACTTATATATGTGAAACTCTGATACCGCGCGCACACCACCACCACCACCACCACCACCACCACCACACACACCACACCACACACACTCCAAAACTTCCTGGATCCGGAGTGAACATCTAGATGAAAAAAATGCAACTTCAGAATTTTTGACACTTTCGTCCATTTTTACAACCGATTACTAAAGATATGTATTTAATAATAATATATAGAGACAAAGGCAACTCAGCACAAAAGGTGACAGATTATTTTATCGCAATTAAGAACCACACTGAAAATTTGTAGCGATTTTGTAACAGTTGGTCAAATAAACATTTAATAAAAGAGCAAATCTTTGTTGAACCATAATGAACTTTCAAAACAATATATTGTGTTAAATTTGAGAGAATGAAAGGCGTCGCGACGCTTTTTAACTACATTTTAGCTATTTTTAACTCAACAACTAAATATGTCTCAAAAATGCACTCGCGATAATGAATATGTCAATTATAAATAATACGATGTTACTGTCAAAGACATGAATAATTTAATATTATAAATGAATACACATACAAATGCAAACGGTTACTAACCTTTCCATTAATGCGCATGGTCTCCACGCCTTTAACGACGATGGTTGCATTAAAATCGTACACATACTCGAACTTCGGTTCATAGTACAAAACAGAAGCGTCATTCAATTCTATCACAAACAGACAGACGAACGCTGCTATCACGAGCGTCTTCATTTCAGCGAAATATTGTCTATATATGCATCAGACTCCACTTTCTTTCTTTTTTTCTCCAAAAAGTAGCACATATGAATGGTAGACTTGAGAGAACAGTCTCCGATACACTGTTGTTACTGGTCTAAGACGAGAAGTAATGATCTCTCTGAGAAGCCAGAAGCAAGTCCATTTGATACAACTTTAAAGTCGCCCCATAGCACCATAACAACTTTCCGTCACTATAACCTCAGCCAATGACAATCAGCTCAATACCGTCGTTAAATGAAAGGAAAACAAGGCGGGGTTTATGAGGGCTTATCAAAATTGTTTAGAAGACGTAAAGCCGAAGGGGGTTTGCTTTGGAAATATCAATTGTGTTATTCGGTCGTCATACGCGGTTAAAGTATAACGGCTGTGCTTGCGCGGGGATGTTTGATTGCATAGCAAGATGGGGACACATATTTTTGATATAGTCCGTGTCTGAATATTTATTTTTCTCAGGTAATAATTTTGTTTACACTTTATTTATTTGATTTTAATATATATGTATAGTTAATACCCGGGTTACTGTATCAAACGGTTGACGCTGCCAACATCGATTTAAATCCAACCTGTTGGCGGTGATCTTTTTTTTTTTTTTTCTTTTTTTTTTGGGGGGGGGGGGAGGGGGTGGATGGGGAGGGTGTCAAATTATTGTTTCATGTCTCGTGACTTTAAAAAGAAAAAAAACACCCCGTCAGTAGTAAAAACCTCTATAAATATACTTATTCCAAAGTGTCATGTTTACAGAGGGATTTTAAAACCATAGACGCATTAAAACATTTTATCACATATACTTACAATTTGTCAACAAGTCAAATATGTGTTATATATACAAAGAAAACAAAGATTACATAAAGAGAATCACAGTTCTTTTAAATACAAATGTAAACATATCTTAATACATTAATCAGAAAACAATGGGCCTGCATTGAAATAGAAAAAAATAATAGTATTATGTATCTAGAATAAAAAAAAACATTTGAAAAGTACTTATATTTCAGACAATAAAGCGAGAACAACATTGTTATGCGCTGACACTAGAGCATGACATAGTTATGCACAGACACTAGAGCATGACATAGTTATGCATCGACACTAGAGCATGACATAGTTATGCGGCGACACTAGAGCACGACATTGTTATGCGCCGACACTAGAGCATGACATAGTTATGCATCGATACTAGAGCATGACATAGTTATGCATCGACACTAGAGCATGACATAGTTATGCGGCGACACTAGAGCACGACATTGTTATGCGCCGACACTAGAGCACGACATTGTTGTGCATCGACACTAGAGCATGACATAGTTATGCACAGACACTAGAGCACGACATTGTTATGCGCCGACACTAGAGCACGACATAGTAATGCGCCGACACTAGAGCACGACATTGTTATGCGCCGACACTAGAGCACGACATTGTTATGCGCCGACACTAGATCACGACATTGTTATGCACCGACACCAGTGCACGACATTGTTATGCACCGACACTAGAGCACGACATCGTTATGCGGCGACACTAGAGCACGACATTGTTATGCGCCGACACTAGAGCACGACATTGTTGTGCATCGACACTAGAGCATGACATAGTTATGCACAGACACTAGAGCACGACATTGTTATGCGCCGACACTAGAGCACGACATAGTAATGCGCCGACACTAGAGCACGACATTGTTATGCGCCGACACTAGAGCACGACATTGTTATGCGCCGACACTAGATCACGACATTGTTATGCACCGACACCAGTGCACGACATTGTTATGCACCGACACTAGAGCACGACATCGTTATGCGCCGACACTAGAGCACGACATTGTTATGCGCCGACACCAGAACATGACATTGTTATGCGCCGACACTAGAGCACGACATTGTTATGCGCCGACACTAGAGCACGACATTGTTATGCACCGACACTAGAGCACGACATTGTTATGCGCCGATACTAGAGCACGACATTGTTATGCGCTGACACTAGAGCACGACATTGTTATGCGCCGACACTAGAGCACGACACTATTATGCACCGACACTAGAGCACAACATTGTTATGCACAGACACTAGAACACGACATTGTTATGCGCCGACACTAGAGCACGACAATGTTATGCACCGACAGTAGAACACGACATTGTTATTGACATACACTAGAGCACGACATTGTTATGCGCCGACACTAGAGCACGACATTGTTATGCGCCGATACTAGAGCACGACATTGTTATGCTCCGACAATAGAGCACGACATTGTTATGCACCGACACTAGAGCACGACATTGTTATGCACCGACACTAGAGCACGACAGTGTTATGCACCGACACTAGAGCAAGACATTGTTATGCGCCGACACTAGAGCACGACATTATTATGCGCCGAAACTACAGCACGACACTATTATGCGACGACACTAGAGCACGACATTGTTATGCCCAGACACTAGAGCACGACATTGTTATGCACAGACACTAGAGCACGAAATTGTTATGCGCCGACACTAGAGCACGACATTGTTATGCACAGACACTAGAGCACGACATTGTTATGCACCGACACTAGAGCACGACATTGTTATGCGACGACACTAGAGCACGACATTGTTATGCACCGACATTAGAGCAAAACATTGTTATGCACCGACACTAGAGCATGACATTGTTATGCGCCTACACTTCAGCACGACACTATTATGCGACGACACTAGAGCACGACATTGTTATGCCCAGACACTAGAGCACGACATTGTTATGCACAGAAACTAGAGCACGACATTGTTATGCGCCGACACTAGATCACGACATTGTTATGCACCGACACTAGAGCACGACATTGTTATGCGCCGACACTAGAGCATGACATTGTTATGCGCCGACACTAGAGCACGACATTGTTATGCTCCGACACTAGAGCACGACATTGTTATGCACAGACACTAGAACATGACATTGTTATGCGCCGACACTAGAGCACGACATTGTTATGCGCCGACACTAGAGCACGACATTGTTATGCGCCAACCCTAGAGCACGACATTGTTATGCACAGACACAAGAGCTTGACATTGTTATGCACCGACACTAGAGCACGACTTTGTTATGCGCCGACACTAGAGCACGATATTGTTATGCGCCGACACTAGAGCACGACATTGTTATGCACAGACACTAGAGCACGACATTGTTATGCGCCGACACTAGAGCACGACATTGTTATGCACCGATACTAGAGCACGACATTGTTATTGACATACAATAGAGCACGACATTGTTATTGACATACACTAGAGCACGACACTATTATTCGCCGACACTAGAGCACGACATTGTTATGCGCAGACACTAGAGCACGACACTATTATGCGCCGACCCTGGAGCACGACATTGTTATGCGCCGACACTAGAGCACGACATTGTTATGCTCCGACACTAGAGCACGACATTGTTATTGACATACACTAGAGCACGACATTGTTATGCCCAGACACTGGAGCACGACATTGTTATGCGCCGACACTAGAGCACGACATTGCTATGCGCCGACACTAGATGTTATGCGCCGACACTAGAGCACGACATTGTTATGCACAGACACTAGAGCGCGACACTGTTATGCACCGACACTAGAGCACGACATTATTATGCGCCGACACTAGAGCACGACATTGAAATGCGCCGAAACTACAGCACGACATTGTTATGCTCCGACACTAGAGCACGACATTGTTATGCGCCGACACTAGAGCAAAACATTGTTGTGCGCCGACACTAGAGCACGGCATTGTTATTGACATACACTAGAGCACGACATTGTTATGCACAGACACTAGAACACGACATTGTTATGCACAGACACTAGCTCTAGACACGGTCACGCACAGACGCGACACAGTTAATTCTGTTAAGTTAATTTTGCCACTACATAAAGCCAACAAAAAATAAAAGCTATTAGCGAAGACAATATCACAAGGTCTTATGAGTATTGCAACATATATAAAAACCTGAAAAAGACAAAGGTCTAAGGTGTTCACATGCTAGTCAAATATATGGTTGCAACAAAACTGTGACTATACATAATCTATAATGTAGAGTAAGCCCAACACTTACCGCCTTGGAACGGTCAGTCGGCGAGTGGGATGTTTTAACCGGTTTTACCGAGCTCAAACCTCGCACTTCCTATGGGCATCTCAAATGCAAGCAATTCAAAGAAATAAGATCTACTTGAAACAATATATTGATTTTAATGACGTGTTTTTAGAGCTAAGTAATGACGTCATGTAAAGTAATGACGTTACAAAATAAAGTCCACATTGTAATTAATTAGGGATAAACAGGCGCGTAGCTGTCTGTAAACACAGATCTTACCCTCTCAGAGGCAAGGTGTATATTTATTACGATAAACTAGAACCTCTTTTATAGCATGAATAAATATAAATAAAATTCTTAAATTGATTAGTAACTTTTCTGAGGCTCCTTTTGGGGAACAAGGTTATTTTCTTATAATTCACGTTGGAACTTCTCAAACAATTCCGTTCTCGGGACGATCACACATTTATAATATCTGGTGGAGTGGTATTTACAGAACTGTAACTTTTGTTCTCCGTTTGCCGCTTTGTTTCGTTATATATGCAGTGGTTACTCCATTCAAGTGATACATAAAATATTTACCTTTGTTGTTACGATAATGTACAAGTTCCCTAATCATAAGCACTGACATTTCTTTCGTCACAAGGCCTTTTAACAAAAGAAAACAAAACAAAAAACAACAGCAATAAACAAACAACAACAACAATAACAAAACAAAAAACACCCCACACACACACACACACACACACAAAACAACAACAACAACAACAACAACAACAAAACAAAAACCCCAAACAACAACAACAAACAACAACAACAAACTAGAGGAAATTATGACTTAATCTAAATCATCATTTTCCTATTGCTTTATTTCAATTCGACTTATTTATATTTCCCCATTTCTCTGTTGCAATTACGAAAAATGACTTAAATGTTATCTTTGTTTATTCCATACCAGAAAATAAAGAGCTAATTATTTTACATTAGTGCCATATCCAGAAAACTGGCGCTTGTGGTTAAGTGGCTTCCTATGCCGGAAAAAATACAATTATTATTTGAATATTTAAATGTCAGTAACACAACATTTTATTTAAAATCTAGTTATATGTTAATACCGAAGCCTCTCCACTCAGAAACAACAAGCACGGTCTATATTGTAGAAACACAAACTTTTTCGTTGAAGCACGCCGGATCACTTCTATGCCCCTGCCCCTTAACATCCATGCGTACCCATCATATCATGCCTAGTTACGCCTAGGATAAGTATTTTTTTCTACAACAACTACACAAAATTCTTGATTGTTAAAGAAATTAAATAGTTTAATCAATCATAAACTGACCAGAGAAGAAGTGTAAATAGTTGTAGCACATGTTCATGTGTAGATGGAATATAACTACCGAAGTCGTACGTCTAAGACAAAGTCTAGTTTGGCAACAAATTCACAAACTATTGCTATTCAACCGGGTAGTATAAAACGTACCACTCGTCTGGTTGTTTCGAAATTGGTCTTTCCGATAACTAAGTTGTCTGACCCTTGAGTACTTTCCGAATGCGCATGCCCACTCGCGCTGATTAGAACTTCCGGGGCATAAGTAGTAATATTATCAGCGTGTATAACAAAAACATCGAGTGACATGGAACGTTTATTAAAGAAAGAATCAAAACCGAAATGGAAATCGCCGAAATATTGCTGCATATGTAAAGGTGTTTATCGCGAGAAGGTGGTCGAAAACAGAACAGTTTCATTGCATCGATTTCCTCAAAACAAACGACTACGGCGCATTTGGACTCGACGAGGATGATTTAAGCATACAGAATTCAGCTGCCGCCTCGAGTTCTTGTTAAAGACGATATAGTTATATATCCTTTCCACAAACAACTGGGAACATTTCAATGTTTTCAGACCAATCTGATCTTCGCCCTTTTCACACTTCGCTCTCGCCCTTATTGACCACGCTTCGCCCAGAGTGAATCACACTCCGCCCTTGCTCAATAACATGTCGCCTTCTAATAGAAGTTCATGAGCTACACTTAACCCCTAAATCTAAATGTATCAAAAGTAAAAAAAATGTATACTTGTTAGTTTATATCTATTTATTTCTACGGCTTTCACCTTATAGTTATGTTTATTTCGTCTTCATATACTGGAAATTATTTTATGAGCATTGTTGATCCTTCTTAGCAAAATCTACTTTTTCTTATTTTAAACTTGTCGTAACCAAGAAAAAATTCTTAACCTGAATGGTTATGAATGGTAATTATTAACCTGAATAAAAAAATATAAGAACGGTAACTATTTTTTGGTTTAAATGCAATGTTACTTCATATAAAATTGTGTGAAATGTGCTATTAGAATAATTTAGAGGCGTTTTATGTTACTATGAATGGCATAATGAGATCACATTTTCTTCAATTTCAGCTTGGTGCCAGCTGTCACCGGCAGTCATGTAGTCAGGTACGTTGATTTCGGTATATTTCGGTATAAATACTTTAAGATGCTTGTCTTCTTTTGTTTACGTGTAATGACCAAAAATGTGTATGCCACTGAGATACGAATAAACATCTTCAATGTTTTACCTATTTATTTAAATATACATGTATATTGTATTTTATCGTTTTAATATGTATTTGTTATGTTTTTTTGTAGAGAATGCAGTCTTCCCGGAGTTAGGTAAGTGTAGTTCAAAGAATATTTGTTTAGAACTTTTGGTCAAGTATAATTTATTAGTTTAACACGAACAAAACCCAACCTATTATAACGTAACGTTTTTGTTTTTGTTGTCTTCAAATTATAGAAATTTGTTGTTGCTTTAAGATTTGAAATATGTTTGTATAGTGTTACATCACGCCAACACAATTATTGTCATAGTGGCGATATGCAGCTAATTTTTGGTGAAGGAAGACATTAGAAATATGTCTGGGTAGAACCACCGGCGCACATCAGGTAAGCTAGAACATCATCCCACATGAAAATACTCGCCTTGACCGGCACTCGAACCCACGCGGCGAGGGACAAGGAATTTAAAGTCGGCAAATAAAACTGCTTCGCCAAGGTTGGCTTCTTTTGAGATATATCGGACAAGTACAATGTATGGTTATCTTGGTGACGCCATGTTTTGATGCAAACATGCAAGTACGCCAGGCAAGACCCCAAACAAAGGTCTGAGATACAAAGATAGACCTATAGACGCTCCACGAGTCAGCTGGAAGACATTCAAACATTAAATTTTCCCTCCGACTAGCTTTGGTAACTGCTGATTTTTGATAGTATTTCAATCAGGTATTTTCTACATTAAGGATCCCGTGATTCTATGTGTCTTGTACGCACAACTGTATCCACGTCGCTTTACAAGTAATTCTAAAAAAACACGTTGCGCATGACAACAGACAAAATAACTTTAAAAGCTTGGTATTTTTAAGCTTAATTGTATGTTTTTTCACAACTGAAATCTTTTACCTAGATGGTGGGGTTGTGTGTGTGGGGGGGGGGGCGGATGCACATTCCATCGCTCCTTCCTAGACCCCCCACTGGTTGTTAATTGTTATCAAGCTCCTGCCTTATTCAATCTAACCTTATCAAACCTAAAGTTGGATTAGCTTTCCTACTTTATTGCTTTGAGCTCCTGGGTTAAAAGAAGTTATATACTGTAATGGAAGATACGGTTTTCTGCATTGTTACTTAATTAAATAAAATAAACAAGAAAAGTCACGAATCAATGTAGTGGCCAGCAGGAATGGTCACGCAGAGTCGCTATTCACGAAAATAGCAATGTAAACATCCACAATGTTTTCATTCCTTTATTCCTTAATTATAGATTTAGAAACTTGAACTTGAGAGCCAGAAGAAAACTAATTTGGCCTAGTTTATTTAATATCAATAATGTGTTGATCAAAATAATATGCATTTAGTCGATATTTCGGACAGCATTTAAAACATTTACGGGATTTTTTCAGTTAACAATTATTTATTAGCATGTTTGAAAAAAACCTAAACAACAACAAGTGACCCAAACTGTGGGATGCCACTTTTAAGGTTATCCAAATTGCATGCAGCGCACACAGGCAGGTGTGGATCCAGAGGGGAGTGATGGGGGATGCACCCCCCCCCCCCCTCCACCAACCAAGAAAGAGTAGAGTTGTGAAAACACATACATGTAAGCATGATAAATACTAAGCTTTTAAAGTAAATTTAGTCTGCTAACTTTAGTCGAAGTTGGGGTCACTTACTGTGTATATATAGTATAGTATTTACGGCGATAATGTAGAACGGATCTTGATTTATTACCAAAATTTTCTGGATCCATGCATAAAACCAATTGTACGTCGCTATCCATTCGTAACTAATCGGCGGCATCCGGACTAGTCCGGAATACAGGCAGGACCGATGTGTTCCGAGTGAGTCGCTGTCAATGGTACAATGGTTCCGTGAATTTTAACACCACAACAGCAGCAACATCATCACCATCATCAACAACAACAACAACAACAACAACAACATCAAAGTAAACACAACAACAACAAGACAAACAACAAAGGAAGCAGACATATCAACAACAAAGCAAACACAACATAAAACTGAAGTACCCGCGCAATTATTGTTGTTGAAAAAAGACAGCACTAGTTTAGAAAAACAAGTTTGAAAATGACTTTGGCGGAAATGTAATTATAATAAAATCGTAAAATGTAATTAATTTAAAGGAATTTATTTTTTTAAACATTTCTCTGATTTTGTCGTTGAGACAAAACATCACAATAAAGTATTACAAATAAAATGGGTTATTTAACTTTCAATTAATAAAATATTTGACTATATATCAAAAGAGCTATTCTATTTTTGCGGCACATAACTGTTTCGTGGAAAATGAGATTTAAGCCATTGGAACATCTCGGCCATTGTGGATGTGATTTTGGTTTAAAGTGGTTAACTTACTTGACATCGTTTGATTGTGTCAACAGCTCATCGAGTTACTGCACTGAGTATAGGACGATGCATGAAGTTGGAGCTGAAGGCGGGTCATGGTGGTCGTCAACGGAATATTATAAAAAGTAAGCATGTTATTCAACGTTATTCTGTAAATCAATGCATGTTTGTTGTTAAAAGCAAGACGTTTATTCAAGGTATGCCTATTATTCTAAGTTTGTTATTCAAAGTGTGTCTGTTTTTTAAATATACATTGTGTTTCCCCAAAATGCCTGTTATTCAAAATATTAGAAGTTTTGCTATATTCAGTAAGTTTGTTATTCAAAGTAAGTCTGTTATTCAAATTATTTTTTTCAAACTATGTTTTAAAGTCATTTTCATTCTTCGTAAAAATATATTTTATGTAAATAATTTCATTATAAGTGTTACAAAGTATGTCTATTTTTTCAAAGTTTATGAATTAAAGTAAGTTTGTTATTCAAAATACACTTGTTTGTTTTTCGAAGTAAGTATGACAATTGCATTCAAAATAAATCTTTTATTCTGAGAAGAATAGCAGTAGTAAGATACTTCAGAAAACTATTATTGCAACTTTAGATGATAATTATTGATTTCAGTGTAAGATCGCATTTTATTTCTCAGAGAGAGACTATAAAATAATATTGTCACGAGTGGTGAAACTTTCTGTTTCTTTCATGCTTATTTAGATTATTTTAAGTTTTATTACGGATTTGGAATAAATTATTCCCCTAACCAAATAATTCAGTGATATGGCTATACTTAATACAAAATGGGTCTAATATTTATAAATTTATTTTGACAACATTTGCTAATATTTTAACAGGAAACAAATATAATATATTATCAACAAATCATTTGGTATTAAAACACAAAACACATATAACAATAACACCAAAAAGTAAAAACTACTTCTATGCTGTCTGAAGTCAAAATTTGAAAATTTTGGAATATATTTTTTGTTATTTTCACTGTGGAAATAACACCTCAAACATTGCACTTGTGTTATATCCACTAATAACATCGCTTTTTCATCATCAGCATGAAAGAAATTGCAATCTTTCATGTTAATTGAAAATTACCTGTTCTTTTCTCACAGGAGTGTAAAAGTCCTTGTAACGATTTGTTGTCCTGGACACGGCGGACCGTTGTGTCTCCGTAAGTTTGTATAACATAATTGGAATTTGAATTGAGAATGGTCATTTCATGAAACCCTGATGAGGTTGTAAGTTCATGTTTATAGCTATAAAATAAATACTCAGATACACCAAACTATCTTGTATTTGCTTTCAAGCCAAAATTGCAATTTAACGCCATGATAATAATATCAGACTCATCAAGAAAGAAAGAAAGAAAGAAACGCATCTTTGTATGCTTTGAACCCTGGACCTCTTATATAGCCCTCTAGTGTTCTATAGACAGCGTCATTGAGTAAGTTAGTTTTGTGCAGTTTTATTATAAATTGCAACCTTTACAATGTTAGCATTTAAAGGACTTAACTGTAATAAAAGCAAAAAACAAGCAAGTATCTGTTTTGAATAAGTCGAACCAGGACCCTTTGTATAGCATTCATAGACCAGTGCTCTATGTTGTAATGACCACGCCCACTGGGTTATGGCACTTGTTTGTTTTATGCAGTTTTATTACACATTTCAACAGGATTAACTGACTCTGTAAAATTAATTAATAACATATTTTATAAGTTAATGAAATAAGCATTCTGAGAAAATGATAAATTCATGGTTTACACATATACGCGCGAACACATTTCATTGCCTATTTTGTTACTGTTTAGTGAGATTGATAGCTAAAACTGCCCATCGTAGCGTAAGAAGCGCGTCAGACCCAGTTACCGGAGGCCCCGGGTTGAAATTCAGGCCGCAACAGTGTTGTGAAAATGGCAGTGCAAGTCCACCCTGCTTATGTTCAAGCAAATGTATACATGGCTAGTTCCACAAATGGTCGATGCGGTGATATTACATTGTGACTTGAAGCAAAATATGCCAGGTATTTCGGCGTGAAGTGAGTTCATTGGTTGCTTCAACTGAACAACGTCTCCTGGTATCTGAAAGATAAGCCAGCTATCTATCTAAACAAACAAACAAACAAACAAACAAACAACCTAGTCCCAACCACCAACGTTTCCGGTTACTGTTGCTATGTCCCATAAGCCGTTTCCCGTTCGGTTTGTAAGGTTCAATTATATGCAATTTGGCCATTTTAAAGTTGTTATATTAAAACCGAAGCTTGAAAATGAAACAATTACAAATGTACTCTATTTTATCCTGTTTTAACTCTCTAATGTCCTATCACGTGTCAGATGGTGCATTTTTAACAACTTAAATGTAACTTTGTTTTGGAACTCTACCGCGATGCATGTTAGTGATTGTTTTTTCTTTATTATTTATCAAGATGACTATAATATGTGTTTCTTATTAATAGTACATAATATATTCTTTTTTGTAGCGATGTGTCACGGAGTGGCGTCTCCACAATCGTGTAACCGTTATGAGGGGCGTGTGGAGCACAGAGACGGTCAGGTGGTCACGTGTAGCGGTGGACTCTGTCTAGCACCTGACAGATGCTAATCATGCAACGTGGGCTACTTCGCCAGCAGCGATGGATACTGTAGAGGTATTTACCGGTATCATGCTCAATTATTAATACTTCGCAAGCACCGACGGATACTGTAAAGGTATTGGCCATTATCATGCTATATTATTAATTCTGCGCCAGCACCGATGTTTACTGTACATAGCGGTATTAGCCATTATCATGCTATATTATTAATACTAGGCCATCACCAACGGATACTGTAACGGTATTGGCTATTATCATAATAAATTATGAATACTACGCCATCACTGACGGATACTGTAACGGTATTGGCCATTATCATAATAAATTATAAATACTACGCCATCACTGACGGATACTGTAACGGTATTGGCCATTATCATGCTAAATTATTAATACTTCGCTTGCACCGACGGATACTGTAGCGGTATTAGTCATTATCATGCTTTATTATTAATACTACGCCATCACTGACGGATACTGTAACGGTATTGGCCATTATCATAATAAATTATTAATACTACGCCAGCACCGACGAATGCATTAGCGGTATTGGCCATTATCATGCTAAATTATTAATTCTGCGCCAGCACCGATGTTTACTGTAGCGGTATTAGCTATTATCATGCTATATTATTAATACTACGCCATCACCGTCGGATACTGTAGCGGTATTATCCATTATCATAATAAAGTATTAATACTACGCCAGCACCGACGAATACCGTGGCAGTATTGGCCATTATCATGCTAAATTATTAATACTACGCCGGCACCGACGGATATTGTAGCGGTATTATCCATTATCATAATAAAGTATTAATACTACGCTAGCACCGACGAATACCGTGGCGGTATTGGCCATTATCATGCTAAATTATTAATACTACGCCGGCACCGACAGATACTGTAACGGTTTTGGATATTATCATGCTAAATTACTAATACTTTGCCGGCACAGAAGGATATTATCATGCTACATTTATTACATTTATTTTTTTTCCATACGAAGATAGACAACTCGATTTATTTAACTTACAGTTATTCTGTTAGAGTTACCTCCGTTTTACATTTTTTCACTTCCTGTTGTCTGCAAGGAGTGTCAGAAAGATAATGTAAGTTTTGAGAGCTTACAACAAATGAAATAAAAACAAAACAAAGGAGATATTGCAACTTCTCAACAAGCTCAAAGATATGGATTCGATTAATGGACCAAAGCAGATAAAGTGTACAAAGGCGTTATATGGGAGGTCTGTGGTTCGAATTCCGGTGAAGGCTAACTTTTTCTGACATTTGGGGCCATGGTCTACTGTAGTAGCCTTTTTGTATTGTAATACTCTCATGCAGCGGTATCTAGAGTACAGCAAGGGGTGCGATTCAGGGCGAATCGCATTGTGTAAGGAGGTAGGAGTGTACAGAGCCTGTTATATCTCGGTTAAGCGATCAACCAGTATTGGGGAGGTCTGTGTAAAATAACAACAATGAACATATAAATTTATTTTGTTTATTAGGTTATATGCCACGTCGAAGGTGGAGAGATTTCATTGAGATTGACTGCACAAGAATCATCACTCTGCACTTTATGATGGAGTTATTGCTCTTTGTTTAATTATATTGTCCGGAGCATAGCTCCAATACTATCAAAGCTATTGACTTGAAACTTCATAGGTGGATAGATCTTGAGAACGAGTGCAGTGCACAAGAACAATCACTCTGTACTTCATGATGTTATAGTTATTGCCCTTCGTTTATTTTATTTTCCGGAGCTTAACTCCTACATTATCAAAGCTGTTGACATAAAACTTTACCACTTGTGCAATATGAATAAAAATCAAGTATTTGTTTCCTAACTTTAAATGCAATAGAATTTTTATTGTATAAATAATAATTAGCCTATTGACATTCTGTTGACTGTTTTAATTTGGTTATGTTATTTGTTGGTACAATTGGAAATCATTTTTAATAACTACCTAAATGAAATGTGTGCTTTTAAAAAAAACTTATACCGATTGATTTCTGTTAAACAGGTACATGTATATTGTTAAAGAAATATTTTAATTTATGTACAAGCATATTATTTTGTAAGGTCTAATAAATGTTAAACTTCTTATTCTTCTCGTACTGTACAAAACCTTCTCTGAGACATCTTTGTACAAGGCCATTATTTATATATTCAACATAGGATAGTCTGGGAGATTCATCCTCCAATACTAGCAATACTCCAATGTACCCAGACATGTGATCTTCCCTTGGTCCTAAATAGGGAGACTTAGGCTCCCAGAGAGGGAGATTGGGGTGCCAGGGAGGGAGATTTCCGTGAATGCGTGTTAAATTGACTATGTTGCTTATTTCTATTGGTAAAACAGTATTTTTTTCTTTTTATCAATAATCAGTGATAATTTCAGTAATACATTTTTCTTTACGATATTTTAAATGAATTTTCAAATTTATCTAACATATTTTACTTCACTAACTAGACATAAATTCTATGCTTTGGTTTAAAGCTTGTGGCCTACAAAAACAACAACAGCCAAACAATGTGTCAACAAGTCAAGTGCTTACAAATGAACTGAAAAAAGGTTTCCAAAGTGTCCAAAATGATCAAAATATATTTTACTGTCAAATTCAAATTTGCATTAAATCTTTATAAAATATTTATGTACTTATTAAGTTGTTAAATTTTATATATTGAGTATGCAAGCATACACAGTTTATTTAACTTGTAAGTTAGTGACAAAAGAGTTAAAAAATATTAGTGGTAAACCCTCTGTTCCCATTATTGCCTAAACAAAAGTTAAATGAATTAAGAACACATGAAGACATTGGATTAATCAAGATTAAAAAGGAAACATTGTTTTTCTGTGAGAAAGTAGTAACTGGATAACTGTCCAGATTAAAAAATACATATATATAAAAGTCACATGCTAATGCAAATAAAAAGCTCAAATTAGTTTTCATTAATTAACGAATTCTTTTAACAATGTTTCATCTTATAACACAAATGACATAAACTGGATTGAACTGGCTGAAATTGAAAACATGTTTTAAAATTGTCTACGGTTGGCATTTTATTTACTATTTATGCACAAAATGAGATGGTATGAACCAACACTAAAACCATTTACTTCTATGATAAATGTATATTTGCAGGAAGAAGCTAAAGCTAAAAGCTAAAGCTTAAGTCAAAGAAAGCTAAACATAATGTTGGGAAACTCTGCCATGTTCTCCATTTCTTAGTTTCGATGTGTTCCAAGGTCATGTGACCCTTGCCAACTTGTCTCTTAATTCCCCCTACATATTTCACTGACAATGCCAAAAGTTTAAAAAATCTCTTCCAATGGTTTTAAAAATAATTTAGAATATAAGCTGTTTTAGTTTAATCTTAACATACAATAGTCATTTTTCACATGTATGAAAAAAAAATTGTACAAATAAACTTCTTGATTATTATTATCTAAAAGGTTTGGTGGGTTTATGGCCCCACCAACAATTTTCCAGTTATTTGGACATGGGTACCACTAGAAGCAGATATAAAAATTATTTTTACTGTGTATATTGCATACTGTCAACACTTTACTCCTAACCTACCCAGTCCCATTATCCCAACACCCGGTTAAACAGTCATGAAACTACCCGTAGATTTGTTTGAGCATAAGCAATGGATCTGTAGCAATAATGTTTCTGACAGCTTTAGCATGTTGCAGCCTGGGATTGAACCCGAGGCTTTTCATAGCACCTCGGAAGTATAGGAAAGTTTGAAACAATTCATAAACAGTTACTCTAGTTCTTTATAATATAGATAAATTCAGCTGTCCGCTACTCCACATTGAAGATTGTACAGCATTTTTGTATAGGGATTCAGTCATTTCACAAATCGACTCTCAGGTATCCAGAAATATAAGAGGTTCAGGGAATATCAAATCGTGAGTCTTAAAGATCAAGCTCGTCACAAATATTTCCTTTGTCACATTGGATGGAATGATGAAGTTCAAAGATGTCTTCACTTTTTAAGGACCTTGCCTCCATGATGGTATAGCCCTGAAATAATCAATAAGCAGTAATTGTACTTTAATTAGAGCTTTGCAAAAGAAAAAGGCACGGAAAAGTACCTGCTTCTTTCTGACAGGTAACTATATTCAAAAATAATTTGTTTAGCAAGCCTAGCCACTTTTTTTTTCAGACCTCATTAGATCTTTCTTTTAATCCGTTGACAATTTAAACCCATTTTTGAAATACATTACAGAGCATTAACTTGATCAAAAGTGCTGCAATCACTGATAATATCATGCCATGAAGATCCCAGCCCAGTCAAGTTATCCTAACAAAAACCAACTTGTCCTGAAACCATAAAGTGTAAGGGAGATATCTCTAGCTCTTCCTTTGTAAAAAATAACTTCAGAACCTGGAGCCAAGTGTATTACCAGGGATGACATTTCATTCAATAATTCTGAATATGAAACAATGCCAGTATATTCCAAATTAATCAATGCAGCTATTAAACTAACAAGGTATTAGACTTTAGTTTGTCTAGATCTTGGACTGAATCAAAGTGCTTTAAGTACTTGGAGGAGCCACCAGTTTACCTACTGTGTTACCAGGTCCAGTAAATGATTAAACCCTTTCCATGCATTTTTTATGCAAATACAGAAGCTAACTGTTATAGTCATTTGTCAACATCTACATGCAAATATTTTTAGAAATAACAATAGAGACTTGGATGTAATTCACCTTTCCGCGAGATCTTAAAATAGATATTACACATGGTGTTTTAGCATGGAATTAGCCAATCACATCGCGTTGATTGACACTTTACCTGCGTTATGCTGATTCTCACTTACACATTGTCCCACAAACAATGATTTTGACAAGCGATCAGTTTAAATCTGTTTAAGCCTTTGGTTCAATTTAATAGCAACAGGATTGTTTGTGGTTTGCAAGGAATCGTTCGTTGCTGTAATCGCTTTCTCTGTTTGCATCTTAATTTAGTTTATTGGATGAGGCTTGTCCATTTCTGCATATAAAGGTAAAATCTCACTGTCGCCAGCAACAACTTTCTTTCATAATTTGGTGTCATGAATGCATCATTGTCTGAAAGTGTCTTAATCTTCATCTAAACATCTCCATCACAAGCTCTTTGCATTTGGGAGATATCAAATTAAAATATTTTCACGGATCTGTAAGATAATCTGTAAGATCTGTCACTTTAAACCAGGTTGTTTGTGGGCAAGGGGCGGAGCTTAAACTCTATTTTAGACTCGCGGAAAGGTGAATTACGCTAGATCTCCTATACCAGGTGGTCTGTTATAATGCTGTAATCTCAGACACCAAAAATGTTTAAATGATAAAACTTTCTTCACCACATCTATCAACTCAGACAGTGTACTGCTGAAATGATGATAAATGTTATGCTTGAGCATGCAATGCCATCTTTTTTGTCTTTTATCATGAAATACCAGAGTAGTGCAGAAACCAGTGTAGTCAGTGTGCTGGCTGATCTGGATCCATACTAATGTCACTGCCTGGTTAATTAGTGTTTAGTTGGCTGTGAGTTAATAAGACACAAAATTTCTTCACCTGTGAGGCATATGCAGGACTTGTCCCCCACTGCTTGTTTTATCCCGAGCTCTATTCTTCCATCCGGCGGTTGGTTGTAACAAACGATTAGGGTCCCGCTCAACCTCAATGTCAACCTGAATCGTAATGAAAGGGTTGAGTAAGATATACAGGCCATTGAAATGGCATTGCATTATTTACTGACAGAGAAATATTTATTAATACTGCTGAAATACTGTTTGTTTTCATCTTGTTTCAAGATGTCGCCATGCATACCGACTGCATGAGGTGATAGGTTATATCATTCATTTAGAGATGGGTACCATGGACCAGTGGTAAGAGTCGTCAACCTTTCTCAGATACTCGCTTTGTGGGTTTAAGTCTCGGTCTAGGCGAGAACTTTCATGTCAAGAGGTTTTCCAACTATCAAGACAGAAGTCTAGGGTCCTACTATACCAGTTATTAGCCCAAAACTTTCAAATCAGTACAGTGAAAACAATTTTCTTCCTCAACTTAGGTGAAAAACACACATTCTTTGGTGACATTTTCTTTCAAATTAAGTTCTTTTTTGTTTTTTGTTTTTTCATGTTTTATTTCAATCAACATCATTTTTGGAATGTTTCTGATCATTTAAAAGAAGTCATTTGAGCCTATCCCACATTATAGACAAAAGTTTTGTTTTTTAAAACAACAAAATTAAGTATTCTGCAAAATGCTGTTTATAGATTTCCTACATCTTTATGAAAAGTGAAGCACAGCACCCCACATATTATATTATATATATATATATATATATATATATATATATACACGCAATACTGGATTTATCAATCTGTGTATCGCTACAGTCATTATTGTTGTTAATATAATATCACTCACCCTCTCCCTGAATCTTGCCCGCTCTCTTGCAGAGACAACTTGCTGCCTCTGGCGCTCCTCTTCTTCCTCCTCCTCTTTTAGCCTCCTCTGCATCTCTTCCTCTTCCTGCTTCCTCTGCTTGTGTTCAAGCACTCGAGAGTGAAGCTCCTCCAAACAGTGAATTTACTGCTTTGTGGTTACCATAGCAATTCTACATGTATTGTTATAATGGGATACATTGGTGAAATGCAAATTGTCTCCCTTGTTAGTTAATATCAGGGGTATTCAAAACAGTAGGTAGGTCCTTTTAATTGCAATACCAAAATATTGCTAGTAGTAGTAGAATAGTAAACATACACTCTTTTATTATTTCTAACATATATATGATACTTTTTTGCATAAAAATATCAAATCAAATACTCTGATAATGTTCAAACCTTAATTTAGATGAATCTTCATATTTACCTGTCTTTGTTTCCACTCATGTTTCTTTTTTTTTTTTGTGCTTCCAGTTGATCTCTGAGCTTTTTCTCCTCTTTTTGTGCTCGTTCCAACTCCTTCTGGACCTGTTATTGATTAAAAGGTAAATAAAAAAAGGTCCTATCAAAATTACCACATATATTTAAATCTAAACTACCTCCAGACAAAGGCAAACAGGGTAAATGTAAATGTGACAAAATCACAGAGATGAGACATAACACACCAAAAGAAAAACCCGCAGTTAATTCCTTGGAATGGTCAGTCAGCAAAAGGACTTTACATTACAATTCTTATCATGAACATCTTTACCTAACATCATTTAGCATAAATTTTCCTATTATTTATGGGGTTTGATGGAGCTGAAGACTAAACTTTGCCATTGATTGATGCTTGTGCATGGCATTTGATAGGATCAGGCATATTGCTCTCATGTTAATGCTTATATAAAATATAGTACAAGAGTTTTATTTCACAGGTTAAATAAAGATTTACAATTAAAACAAAGTAGGTAGACATCCATCACAATGTACAAGAAGCTTCAGCACATCATTTAAAAATCAGGAGTACCATGGGTGTAATGTTGCTTTTTTTTCATCACAAAATGAAGTTGGCATACCATAAAAAAGAAACAAGAATGTCATTCGCTTGGTTAAAACTAAAAAGTTAAAGAAATAATAAAGAAAAATATAAAGGCTGTGTGCAGTTTTGTCATTAGACAAATACAAACAAAGTTTTCTTCAGCTTATGAAAGCTTAAAAGTCAACCAAATACCATTACATGTTTGTGCACCTTGGAGACCCCAATAAAAGAACAACTAGGCCTTAAATTTGAGCTTCCAGGTAAATCTACGAACAATTAAGTAGAAAATCTATTCATTTATAGTAAATGTAAAGAAGAAAGAATTACTCATATTTAGCCCTCTTGACAGTGTGCATGCTAGACAGATAAGGAAGTTAGGTAGTAACTAGTTTCAGCAATGTATACATGTTGTAAAAAGTCTTGCTTGAGCACTAATATTTCACAGTTTATCTGGGGTTCAAACCCAGGACCTCAAAAACAGAGTCCAATACCTTGACAAATTTACAATATCTATTTCAAGAGATTGAGGTCCTCTTTGATCTAAAGATGCTGCATGTTCTAAATTGCTTTAGAAATGACTACACTCTATACTGCCACAAATATACAACAAATGACTGAATCAACTATTGACCTTGTAAGCATTAAGCTCAGCCTTGCACCAGATTGACAACGATTCTACAGCCTGTTGGTTCACACTACTCCAACTTACGACAGCTTACAACAACTACTGGTACATACCTTGTAAGCATTAAGCTCCGCCTTGCACCAGATTGACAACAATTCTACAGCCTGTTGGTTCACACTACTCCAACTTACGACAGCTTACAACAACTACTGGTACATACCTTGTAAGCATTAAGCTGGGCCTTGCGTTGCTGACGCTCCTCTTCTATCAGTTGTCGATGTCTCTCCAGCTTCTCATCCTCTGTCTCGACTTTCTCCTCTGCTGCCTTGGACAGTAACTCTTCTTTCTCTTCCTGTACAGGAATCAATAGTATACAAGTTTTGATGAACTTTTGGTCTACAAGGGACTATTCCGATGAAGATCTATATAAAGTCAAAACAACTAGATTTATACAAGTCGATCCACATTAATAATGTTGGTTCTGAAATTCACCCATTTAGATATTTTTTTTAGTTAGTTTTGTTTTTGAAATACATTGCAATACATTGCAGTGACCAATTATGATCATTATAGCAACGTCCAGCTTTCTGGTAAAGGAAGACCCCAGACATATGTCTAAATAGAACCACCGGCACACCGCAAGTCAGCTGGAAGACCTTTCCATATTAGGTCCCTCACCCTGAATGGGACTTGAACCCATGCAGTGAGAGACTCAGCAATTAGAGGAGTTACAAATTGGCAATTTTAGCACTACACCACGAGGGCTCCGTTTTTATTTTTGTATGAACACAAGACTGTGTTTCACAAGTCATATTAGGTGTATAACAAATTGCTGTGTTTGCTTTATCCCTCAACTAAATATATACTTTGATAACAAATATTGTTACACCACACCAATACAATTATGGTTATATTGGTGAGCGTAAGCAAGAGAGCTATACCACTACCATTTTTAACTGGTATGTCATGGCCAGGTATCGAACCCAGGGCCTCCCATACCTGGAGCCGCACTCTACCGATTGCACTATAAGGTCCGGTTTATGTCTGGGTAGAACAACTGATGTACTGCAGATGAGCTGCAAAATCTCCCCATATGTTAGTTTCTGCCCAACCAAGACTCAAACTCACATGGCAAGGAGCTGGGGAGTTACAAGTCAGCAACTCTAACCGCTCAGCCACAAGCGCCTTGGCCCAAGAATAATGTCAAGCACTAGAGCTGGCATAAAACAGTCAAGTAATTGAACTTATAAATGAGAAAGTTTCACCTCTTTTTTCTCCCTCCATTTTTTGATGGCCTCTTTTTTGGTCTCATTGAGGAAGAGATATTCCTGGTACCAGTCCTCGTGGGCCTGAGTTTCCTCTTCAGTGCGTGTGGGCAGGACAGGGAGCAGATGCTGTAGGAACACGGACTTACCCTGTCAAACAGAGATACAGGACATTTTAAGTAGGGTGGAGAAATATATTGTTTGTTTATAGGGTTTACCGTCCCACCAACAGTATTTCAGTTATCTGGAGATGGTGTCCACTTAAAGAAAATATAGTGCTGCCTTTACTATGTATAGCATGCCATGAACTGGCATGATACTACATCCAATCAAATTATCCTGACACTGGGCCAACCAGTCAAAGAACTACCCTTATATTTACTTGAGTGTTAACAAGGGAGCTATACCATTACCATTTTTAATGACTTTCGTATGTTTCAGCCTGGGCTCAAACCCGGGGCCTCCCGTACCTGGAGCCCTCACTTTACCGATGGTACTACCAGGACTGAATTTTAAGAATATGTCTTAGATCATTAACAAGTTTATTAAGTTCTACTCACCTGGTATCTCTGTCTGAACTTAAGAAAGGTCTGGTGATCATACTCGTCCCAGCCACAACGAACTCCACCATTCTGCTCTATAAATTTCTAAAATCCACAAAACATATACATGTGAATTTTTAAACAATTTCTTATGCAAATTTGGAACATAACAAACATACTTGAAAATATTATAATATCAATATAAAAATATATCCTTCTCAAAAAAAGAAAAGATGGAAATCCCACTGTGATGGGACACTAACGACAACTCCATTGACAAACAGCAATAATTAATGGCAAATCAACTTACTGCAATACTGTTCACATATATTACATTTTACCTTACAATACTTAAAGAATTGTGTCTTGTCGATCAGTTTTAGTAACTTGAAACAAAAGACTTGATACACAATTCTGAATTTTCCTGCAATATTCTTAGCCCAAAGAAAGCATAATGCCATTTTTTATGCTTGATTAACTTCCAAATCAAAACCTTACACACAAACACACTTTACCTCAAAAGCTGCAACCTCTGGTGGAACCTCTGGTGACCAAGTTTGGTGAAGATTGGGCCATAAATGTGGCCTCTAGTGTGTTCACAAGCTTATTCTAAGATTTGACCTAGTGACCTACTTTTTGACCCCACGTGACCTAGTTACGAACTCATCCAAGATTTCATGCAGACAAACATCCTGACCAAGTTTGGTAAAGATTTGGCCATAAATGTGGCCTCTAGTGTGTTTAAAAGCTTTTACTAAGATTTGACCCTGTGACCTACCTTTTGACCACACGTGACCCAGTTACGAATTCATCCGAGATTTAGTGCAAACAAACATTCTGACCAAGTTTGTTGAAGATTGGGCCATAAATGTGGCCTCTAGTGTGTTCACAAGCTTTTTCTTAGATTTGACCTAGTGACCTACTTTTTGACCCCACGTGACCCAGTTACGAACTCATCCAAGATTTCATGCAGACAAACATTTTGACCAAGTTTGGTGAAGATTTGGCCATAAATGTGGCCTCTAGTGTGTTCACAATCTTTTTCTAAGATTTGACCTAGTCACCTACCTTTGGAACCCACGTGACCCAGTTACGAACTCATCCAAGATTTCATGCAGACAAACATTCTGACCAAGTTTGGTGAAGATTGGGCTATAAATGTGGCCTCTAGTGTGTTCACAAGCTTTTTCTAAGATTTGACCTAGTGACCTACTATTTGACCCTACGTGACCCAGTTACGAACTCATCCAAGATTTCATGCAGACAAACATTCTGACCAAGTTTGGTGAAGGTTTGGCCATAAATGTGGCCTCTAGTGTGTTTACAAACTTTTACTAAGATTTGACCTTGTGACCTACTTTTTGACCACACGTGACCCAGTTACGAACTTCTCCGAGATTTCATGCAAACAAACATTCTGACCAAGTTTGTTGAAGATTGGGCCATAAATGTGGCCTCAAGTGTGTTCACAAGCTTTTTCTTAGATTTGACCTAGTGACCTACTTTTGGACCCCACGTGACCCAGTTACGAACTCATCTAAGATTTCATGCAGACAAACATTTTGACCAAGTTTGGTGAAGATTTGGCCATAAATGTGGCCTCTAGTGTGTTCACAAGCTTTTTCTAAGATTTGACCTAGTGACCTACTTTTTGACCCACGTGACCCAGTTACGAACTCATCCACGATTTCATGCAGACAAACATTCTGACCAAGTTTGGTGAAGATTTGGCCATAAATGTGGCCTCTAGTGTGTTCACAAGCTTTTTCTAAGATTTGACCTAGTGACCTTCCTTTTGACCCCACGTGACCCAGTTACGAACTCATCCAAGATTTCATGCAGACAAACATTCTGACCAAGTTTGGTGAAGATTGGGCCATAAATGTGGCCTCTAGTGTGTTCACAAGCTTTTTCTAAGATTTGACCTAGTGACCTAATTTTTGAACCCACGTGACCCAGTTACGAACTCATCCGAGATTTCATGCAGACAAACATTCTGACCAAGTTTGGTGAAGATTGGGCCATAAATGTGGCCTCTAGTGTGTTCACAAGCTTTTTCTAAGATTTGACCTAGTGACCTACTTTTGGATCCCACGTGACCCAGTTACGAACTCATCCAAGATTTCATGCAGACAAACATTCTGACCAAGTTTGGTGAAGATTGGGCCATAAATGTGGCCTCTAGTGTGTTCACAAGCTTTTTCTAAGATTTGACCTAGTGACCTAATTTTTGACCCCACGTGACCCAGTTACGAACTCATCCAAGATTTCATGCAGACAAACATTCTGACCAAGTTTGGTGAAGATTGGGCTATAAATGTGGTCTGTAGTGTGTTCACAAGTTTTTCCTCAAATTTGACCTCGTGACCTACTTTTTGACCCCAGGTGACCCAATAATGAACTCATCCAAGATTTCATGCAGACAAACATTCTGACCAAGTTTGATGAAGATTGGATAAAAATTGTGGCCTCTAGTGTGTTCACAAGGTAAATGTTGACGACGGACGACGGACGACGGACGAACGTTGTGCTCAGGTGAGCTAAAAAAAGGAGAGCCAATGGACTCGTGACTAACTCATCACCATAGATTCAAAGAACTGTTGATTGGTTGGTCAGCTAACCTGCGGAGCACCAGTGGTTCTACAGAGTCATAGTTTGTGGGTTTTTTCTCCATTAATAATTAGCAGAAACTTGCCAATATGGCAACTAAATTGATAAAACAGCTTAATTTGCATACAGCTTTGCATTTTTTTAAGTTTTGTTAATAAGTGCAAGACAAATTTATCAACAGGCCTCAAAGTTTTTCACAAAAATAAAAGTTCCTCAAACAATGACCAGACATTGTCAACCTCATTTACCTGGCACTATAAAACCAGTTTCAACACACACAATCTTTATATCCATGGTGTAGTTTTTGTTGTGCTTTTTGAGATATATCACAACAACAAATAATGATCTTTAGAGCAATGTTCAACTGTTTTGGTGGTGGAAGACCCCAAACACTGGGTAGAACCACAAGCACACCACAGGTCAGCTGGAAGACCTTCCCACATTAATTCCTCTGCCTCAAACAGGACTCAAAATCATTCGGTGGGAGGATAAGAAGTCAGCAGAGTTGCAAATCTGCAACTTAACTATTAGGCCACAGGTGCCCCATTCCATGGTGTAAATATTTATGCTAAGTATTTCTTTTATCAAAGAAGCACAAAGTTTATTTCATGAAACATGATTTTAAATACTTACATTTTTCTTTGTTGTTCTTTGAAACTGTTGACAGTAGCCTCGATCTCCTCCATAATAATTTTCAACTTTTCAACAACTGAAGTTTAACATACAAATCATTTAACATAGTCATAGATTTATTAGTCATACTGTTAAATTTAAGAAAACAACACACAAAAACTCAATGTCCATATTCACTGAATATTTCTTAATTGTTGATTTTTTGTTTGTTTTGTTTTTGTTACATTGTACTGACACAATTATAGTCATATTGGCAATGTCCAGCTTATTATTGGTGGAGAAAGACCCCAGAATTATGCCTGGGTAGAACCACTGGTGCAATGCAGGTTAGCTGGAAATTCTTAATCATTGATTAAACAGTTAGCAATTATACCATTAGTTTAGAGACCATGCTTAATTGGATGTTTTGCACTATTCCAGCTCTGTACATTCTAGAGATGGTGGGGACAATTTATGAACATTACCTTGTCTATCTTAGCAACCAGGTTGTTATGTAATACTTTAACATGGCTTCAATTTCCAAATGGATCTCAACACCAAAAAATTGTTTTAAATCATCTTCTTGAGCTTAATATTTTTAAATGTTTACACTTTGAAAAGTGCATGTATCTGACAGTCTCAATGTGTATAGTGAATATATCACAATAAGAAAAAATGACAAAGTTCTACGAGTACTGCAACATATTAAAGCCAAAAAGTAACAGGACAAAGATATTCACATGCCAGTCAGTTCTAAAAGTTACAACAAAACTGTGACAAGACATAATACAAATAGAGCAAACCCATCAGATATTGTCAGGGAACGGTCAGTCGGCAAATGGGCTGACCGGAGCAAACCCAACAGTTACCGCCTTGAAACTGTCAGTCGGCAAATGGGCTGACCGGAGCAAACCCAACAGATATTGTCAGGGAACGGTCAGTCAGCAAATGGGCTGACCGGAGCAAACCCAAAGGTTACCCCCTTAGAACGGTCAGTCGGCAAATGGGCTGACCGGAACAAACCCAAAGGTTACCCCCTTGGAACGGCCAGTCGGCAAATGGGCTGACCGGAGCAAACCCAACAGATATTGTCAGGGAACGGTCAGTCAGCAAATGGGCTGACCGGAGCAAACCCAACAGATATTGTCAGGGAACGGTCAGTCAGCAAAATGGGCTGACCGGAGCAAACCCAAAGGTTACCCCCTTGGAACGGCCAGTCGGCAAATGGGCTAACCGGAGCAAACCCAACAGTTACCGCCTTGAAACTGTTAGTCGGCAAATGGGTTGATCGGAGCAAACCCAACAGTTACCACCTAAAACGGTCAGTCGGCAAATGGGCTGACCGGAGAAAACCCAACATTAACAGCCTTAGAACGGTAAGTCGGCAAATGGGCTGACCAGAGCAAACCCAACAGCTATCGCCAGGGAATGGTGAGTATGAAAAGGGACCGACTAGGGTGCTTAAAATGGTTTCACAGAGCTCTAACCTTGCACTTCCTAAGGAATGTCTCATATAAAAACAGTAAACAGAAAACATGGCCTTTTGAAACAAAACTGACCAAGTGATGATTTATTCTTAGTCCTTAAGAAATGACATCATTAATAAGAAAGAAGTGGCATAATATAAAATATCCATATTGTTTAGGGGTAAAGAAGTTTTGTGTCTATTAGAAATACATACAATATTTGATTGTAAACGAAATTAAATAGCTGAATGAAATACAAAATGATAAGAGAACAAGTGTCAATGGTTGTATCATCCGTTTGGTGTCTAGGGGGAAATAAAATCATGGTTGTTGTTTTTTAAGCTAAGTTTAAATAGTCTTTTAGATTGATCAATCCTATATGTGTAAACCATTTTTCTGCCTAACTTACATTCTGGCGTAGGTTTGACATCCCTCAGTTCCTTATGGAATCGTTTCACCATGTGACTGATCTTCTCCAACTGCTGCTTCAATTTTATCTCTGTAACATAGGCGATAATATTAAGTACATATTACTACTATTATTACACTCCTCTCTCTCTCTGAGCTGCAAATATTGGACCGATAAGAGATGCAGAAACATCACTGGTACTTTATCAGCCAATAACTGATTTGTCTGCAAACTGCATCACCAACCTCATTTGGCGTTGGCAATTAAGTTGGCTAGGATGGCTCAAGATCTGGGGACAGACAGATGCAGCTATAACCACACACTTCTGATGTAAATAGCAGAAGTTTCTCTCCATTCCTGCAGTTAATAACATCTCTAAAAATGAAAGATGATGTCTTTCACAGGTAGTTCAGAAGCTCTATACAAGCCAATCCAGGCCAATGACTGTAAAGAATAAAAGGTTACTGACAACATCAGACTGTTAAATGCTAAAACAACTTCAAGGCACCAGGTTATGTGAAGGAAAATCATATGCTGAATTATTGGCACTGATTTGCTTCACACATATTGCTATTACAGCAAGGCAGAGAAGACTAAGGTGGTATAGCCTTAAAGTAAGAAAGAAACATGATGACTGGGTCCATTATATCTGAGACTCTTGGCCAGGTTGTTGGTCAAAACACAGAGGCAGACACAAGAATACATGGTTTCCACACCAGTAGAAGTAAATAGCATTATGCTATAAGAAAACATCCAGCCAGAAGATGTAAGACTATAAAACATTTGATTTGTTAAAGGTTACTATAAATTAGATTCAACCATAAACATGGTGTGCATACTTAATCCAAACAAGCAGTAAATGAAACAAATATTAAGCAAGTTGTGAATTGGTTTTTAAAAAATCAGAAGGCAATTGTAGAGTTTTAACATAAATTCTCATAAATTCTCATAAGTTATACACTTACGTTCAGATTTCCTTTCACTGGTCTGTTTTGAGTCTATTTCTTCTAGCAAGCTGAAGTCCTGTCGGAAGTCACTGCGTTTGCTGTAAATGTGTGTGCACTTTTCACGTTCCATTGCTTGAATCCTGTAATGTTCAAACAGTTTTAAAATATGACTGTACAGTACAAATAATACTTATGTCAGTTTACAACAGGCTAAACTCTAAGAAAAAAAGTGTGACTTAGGAAATAAATTGCAGCAAGTAATTACATATGAATTTTTTATATTACTGATAAAAAAATGTCACATGAATGAACAATAACTTACTGCACTTTGAGTTTTTGAACTTCCCTGAGTAATTCACCCTTTTTCACAGCTTCTGACTTGTTTTTCCACTGAGTAATTGCTCTTTGTCTTTCCTCGTCCTGAACAAGATTTGATCCAGATAAAGTTTTCATTCCAATAATATTTGCTCTATTAAATGCGATTAAAAGTAAAGTACATTTCTATAACACTAGTGCTAGGTAAATGGCTCCGGGAATAGCCATACCACTACAATCTTGTATCGTTACAATTTCGTACCGAATTGAGAATAGTCGTACCACATAGGACCTGTAGCTGCACCAGCTGGAGATCAACATGATTAGGTGTTGTGAATTGAAACAAATGCGTGATGAACTGATCGCAACTATATGATAAGTCTATAAATACTTAACTATTGATTGTATTTTTCTTACATTTCAGTAAGAAAAAATGTAAATACTTCTTCTGTGAGTTTTATGATAGTGTATTTATCTTGAAATCTTCCTTTTGTTTCGGTGATTTTCGGAAAAGAAGATACAATTATTCAATATTTTCGTATTTGTGTGTCTTTTATTGGCACTGTGTTGTATAATATATTTTAAATATGTCTTTCATAATCAGATGTTAATTATCAAATATTTCACAGGAATGCATGAGAGATAAACGTTTGTCACACAAGTATCTAATGAATAGACCATTGTAAATACCTCCACTACTAAGCCTAATTATCACCTCTAATTAACCCATTACCCCATTCCCTTTACAAATCATAAATGGTACGACTTTTCCCAAAATGGTAGGAGTATTCCCGGTACGAGATCATAATGGTACGACTATTCATGTACCCAGGTAAATAAGGTTAAAACTTTCATTTATTAATCATAAATATTAGTATGCTGGAGTCATGATATTATGAAAATGGAACTTGTACAGTGTAACCGGCATTATTATCACTGTAGGGAATCACACAATTTTTACTATAGTAGTGACTAATATTCCTGTGTTTTAAAAGTCTTTTAAATCTTGATTTATTATGTAAACCTTCATCATTTTCGATCAAACTATCATACCCGTAAAGTGACTTGTAACTCTAAAACAAACCCAAACCATTAAATGGTCCATTTTTATAAAACATTTACTCGGATTTCTACGCTCGGAAAATGCATTATAGTTAAAATAACAACAATGTAAAAAAAAATGCTAAGATTCTTTTATGAAGTAAAGTGTAATCGAGACGATATTTTTAGTAATTTAATCAAATTTAAGTAAATAAACATTTGCATCGCAACCTGTGACATGTTGGTCGCCATTTTGACGCTTTCGGGCGACTCTTTTTCTAACTTCAAGTAATACGTTTGACCCGGTGCAAGTGTATATTTTACACTCGTGTAAATTATCATAAACATATTTTACATGAAAAGAACTACTATTTACCGATAACGAAAAAGTATTTTGAACCAGCAAATACATGTATAACAATTATATTGTCGTAGGTAATATCAACATACACTTTTTGTCTTCAACATGAGCATTGGAGGATAATAGGTAAATGCTATAGATCGCAGATATAAGGGTGAAGTATGCGATTATACCCATCAAAAGATAAAAGGATCTTAGCAAATGTTACACGTCCGAATTGCATGTAATTATTGGATATTAATTTCAAAGACTGACATTCATGACTTGATTTTTTTTAATGTCAATAAAAGCGCTGAAAGTGGGCTCCTACTAGGTACATAGCTTTGGGAACCTATCTAAACAGCAGTGGAAAAGATGCTTTTTTATTTGAGTCATAGATGAGGTGAATATTTTGCATGTGAATTTTATTATTAGCCATAGTTTGCAGGTAAAGAACGTAAACAGGCACGTAGCTGCCCGTACGCAGAATACGCAGTTGGTACACATTGTCAACAATGAATAAAAAAAACGAACAATTAAATATGTAAAGAAATCTTACGTTATGATGGCGATGTGTAAATTAATTGAATTATGAAAAAGATTTTTAAAAAATATGTAATATTGCTAAATCGATTTAGTAACTTTTCTGCAGCTCCCCTTGCAGGGAACAAATTTACTGCTCTTATATTTCAAATCAGAGCTTATCCGCACCTGACCCCGCCCCCTGACCCTCTACCCCCCACCCCTAGCGGCCATGCGTACACACCATATCATGCCTACCTACGCCCCTGGTAAAAAAAACGTGACCCAATTATCCAAAACAGACACAGATCACCACCTACCATATAGGAGGACAAGTGCCAGGTTTGTTAGATAGTTGTGGCCCCGTCTCACTGTCCACATGCTGCACGTGGATTTCTGCTCCGCTTTATCATCATGCCTCACAGATGATTGGTCTACCCCGGGTCACATGACTAGGTGCTGGATCCTGTGTTTGCTGTGGGGTTGAACATTTCACGAACAGTGTTTCAGTTTTTACTTGGGACAGATATATTACTGACATCATCGTGATAACTTGAAGTAAGGGTACAATTCCATTAACATGAGCTGCTGTAACCATTAAGTTACTAAATGTGACAGGACAAAATATTTTATTTACTTTATTATAGTTATTTATTTAACATTTCACATACAATCAATTGCTCATACACAGAAAGCAAACATGTTTCTCTAATAATACATTTGAATCATGCAGGTAAAATCATAATTGTAAATTAAATTGTAAAAATCGTAATTACAAATTAAACTGTAAAAATAATAATTGTACCTTAAATTGCCATCACATGATATTCTCTGAAAACGAATGCTTACTTCTTATAGGTATATGCTTCATCATTTACAAAAGGGTTTCAAAAAGGGATTACAATGTGATTCCAACCTTCCGAGCCAGCTTGAAGATGATGTGTCATACCATGTTATAAATTTTAAAATGATTTCAGTGTCGAATTCTGATGTATAATGCACAAACATTAACTTAATCCTGATGTTAAATCTATCATCAGATAAAAGTACAACAAACCTGAATTCATTTCTTTTCTGTCTTGCGTGCACTACTGATTATATAAAACAGTGCAAATTATAGGCAAGTACATGTACAAAGACCAGGATAAGGTCAATGGTGGTGCATAAGAGTACAGAGTGTTTCTAGTAAAAAAAACATGAGTGGCATAACGACTAAGTGACAAGAAATACAATGGGTGCTTGACATCTATGGTGGCGAAAGGAGCATGTGCTTAAGCATAGTTGTCATTACGTTATTAGACCACATATATAGCTGCCATGACGTTATAAGGCCACATACATAGCTGTCATTACGTTATTAGACCACATATATAGCTGCCATGACGTTATAAGACCACATACATAGCTGTCATTACGTTATTAGACCACATATATAGCTGCCATGACGTTATAAGGCCACATACATAGTGTCATTACGTTATTAGACCACATATATAGCTGCCATGACGTTATAAGGCCACATACATAGCTGTCATTACGTTATTAGACCACATATATAGCTGCCATGACGTTATAAGGCCACATACATAGCTGTCATTACGTTATTAGACCACATATATAGCTGCCATGACGTTATAAGGCCACATACATAGTTGTCATTACGTTATTAGACCACATATATAGCTGCCATGACGTTATAAGGCCACATACATAGCTGTCATTACGTTATTAGACCACATATATAGCTGCCATGACGTTATAAGGCCACATACATAGCTGTCATTACGTTATTAGACCACATATATAGCTGCCATGACGTTATAAGGCCACATACATAGCTGCCATGACGTTATAAGGCCACATACATAGCTGTCATAACGTTATAAGCCACATACATAGCTGCCATAACGTTATTAAGACCACATATATAGCTGCCATGACGTTATAAGGCCACATACATAGCTGCCATAACGTTATTAGGCCACAAACATAGCTGCCATAACGTTATAAGGCCACATACATAGCTGCCATAACGTTATTAGGCCACATACATAGCTGCCATAACGTTATTAGGCTACATACATAGCTGCCATAACGTTATAAGGCCACATACATAGCTGCCATAACGTTATTAGGCCACATACATAGCTGCCATAACGTTATAAGGCCACATACATAGCTGCCATAACGTTATTAGGCCACATACATAGCTGCCATAACGTTATTAGGCCACATACATAGCTGCCATGACGTAATTGGGCCACAAACATAGCTGCCATAACGTTATTAGGCCACAAACAAAGCTGCCATGACGTTATTAGGCCACAAACATAGCTACCATGACGTAATTGGGCCACAAACATATATGTCTTGGCATTATAGGGCCACATACACAGCTGCTTTAACGTTATTAGGCCTCATACATAGATGTCATAACATTACTAGGTCACAAACATAGCTAAGATAACGTTATTATGCCACACACACAGAGCTGCCATAACGTTTTTAGGCCACATACATAGCTGTTTTGACGTTAGTAGGCCATAACCATAGCTGCCATAACGTTTTTAGGCCACATTCATAGCTGTCATGACGTTAATAGGCCACAACCATAGTTGCCATAACTTCATGAGACCACGAGCAAAGCTGTTATAACGTTATTAAACCACAATTATGGCTGCCATAACGTTATTAAGCCACAAAAATAGCTTCCATAACGTTATTAGGCCACATACAGAGCTGTCATGACGTTATAAGGCCACAAAATAGCTGCCATAACGTTATTAGGCCACATACATAGCTGCTATAACGTTATTAGGCAACAAACATAGCTGCTATTACGTTATTAGGCCTCATACGTAGCTGCCATAACGTTATTAGGCCACAAACATAGCTGCCATAACGTTATTAGGCCACAAACATTGCTGCCATAACGATATTAGGCCATATACATAGTTGCCATAACGTTATTAGGCCACAAACATAGTTGCCATAACGTTATTAGGTCACAAACATAGTTGCCATAACGTTATTAGGCCACAAACATAGCTGCCATAACGTTATTAGGCCACAAACATAGTTGCCATAACGTTATTAGGCCACAAACATAGTTGCCATAACGTTATTAGGCCACAAACATAGCTGCCATAACGTTATTAGGCCACAAACATAGTTGCCACAACGATATTAGGCCATATACATAGCTGCCATAACGTTATTAGGCCACAAACATAGCTGCCATAACGTTATTAGGCCACAAACATAGTTGCCATAACGTTATTAGGCCACAAACATAGTTGCCATAACGTTATTAGCCCATAACCATAGGCGCCATAACGTTATTGTAACTCAAACATAGCTGCCATGACGTTAATAGGCAACATATATAGTTGCCATAACGTTATTAGCCCATATACATAGGCGCCATAACGTTATTGTAACTCAAACATAGCTGCCATGACGTTATTAGGCCACAAACATAGTTGCCATAACGTTATTAGGCCACAAACATAGTTGCCATAACGTTATTAGGCCACAAACATAGCTGCCATAACGTTATTAGGCCACAAACATAGTTGCCACAACGATATTAGGCCACATACATAGCTGCCATAACGTTATTAGGCCACAAACATAGCTGCCATAACGTTATTAGGCCACAAACATAGTTGCCATAACGTTATTAGGCCACAAACATAGTTGCCATAACGTTATTAGCCCATAACCATAGGCGCCATAACGTTATTGTAACTCAAACATAGCTACCATGACGTTAATAGGCAACATATATAGTTGCCATAACGTTATTCTGTCACAAACATAGCTGTCATAACGTTATTGTAACTCAAACATAGCTGCCATGACGTTATTGTAACTCAAACATAGCTGCCATGACGTTATTGTAACTCAAACATAGCTGCCATGACGTTATTAGGCCACATATATAGCTGCCATAACGTTATTAGGTCACAAACATAGCTACCATAACGTTGTTAGGCCACATATACAGCTGCCATAACATTAATAGGCAACATACATAGTTGCCATAAGGTTATTGAGCCACATACACAGCTGTCATAAGGTTATTAGGCCACATACACAGCTGCCATAACGTTAATGAGCCAAAGACACTGCTGCCATATCGTTATTAGGCACAAACCTAGCTGCCATAACGTTATTGGGCCACATACACAGCTGCCATATCGTTATTAGGCCACATACATAGTTGCCATAACGTTATTAGGCCACACACATCGCTGCCATAACGTTAGTAGACCACACACATAGCTGCCATAACGTTTTTAAGATACAAACATAGATGCCATGACATAATTAGGCCTCGGACATAGCTGCCATAACGTTATTAGGCCACATACACAGCTGTCATAAGGTTATTAGGCCACATACACAGCTGCCATAACGTTAATGAGCCAAAGACACAGCTGCCATATCGTTATTAGGCACAAACATAGCTGCCATAACGTTATTGGGCCACATACACAGCTGCCATATCGTTATTAGGCCACATACATAGTTGCCATAACGTTATTAGGCCACACACATCGCTGCCATAACGTTAGTAGACCACACACATAGCTGCCATAACGTTTTTAAGATACAAACATAGATGCCATGACATAATTAGGCCTCGGACATAGCTGCCATAACGTTATTAGGCCACATACACAGCTGCCATATCGTTATTAGGCCACATACATAGTTGCCATAACGTTATTAGACCACATCCATAGCTGCCATAACGTTTTGAAGATACAAACATAGATGCCATGACATAATTAGGCCTCGGACATAGCTGCCATAACGTTATTAGGCCACATAGGTTACTTACATAGCTGTCATAACGTTATTAGGCCATACACATAGTTGCCATAACGTTATTAGCCCATAACCATAGGTGCCATAACGTTATCGTAACTCAAACATAGCTGCCATGACGTTATTAGGCCACATATATAGCTGCCATAACGTTATTAGGTCACAAACATAGCTACCATAACGTTGTTAGGCCACATATATAGCTACCATGACGTTAATAGGCAACATACATAGCTGCCATAACGTTATTTAGCCACAAACACAGCTGCCATAACGTTATTAAGCACAAACATAGCTGCCATAACGTTATTGTGTCACATACACAGCTGCCATATCGTTATTAGGCCACATACATATTTGCCATACCGTTATTAGGCCACATTCACAGCTGCCATAACGTTATTGGACCACATACACAGCTGCCATAATTTTATTAGGTCACACACATAGCTGTCATGACGTTAGAAGGCCACAACCATAGCTGTAATAACGTTATTAGGCCACATACATAGCTGTCATGACCTTATTAGGTCACATACATAGCTGCCATAATGTTATTAGGTCACATACATAGCTGTCATGACGTTAGTAGGCCAGAACCATAGCTGCCATAAAGTTATTAGGCCACATACATAGCTGTCATGACGTTAGTAGGCCACAACCATAGCTGCTATATCTTCATTAGACCACGAACATAGCTGTCATAACGTTATTTAACCACAATTATAGCTGCCATAACGTTATTAGACCACAACCATAGTTGCTATAACGTTATAAGGCCACAACCATAGTTGACATAACGTTATTAGGCCTCGAACATAGCTGCCGTAACGTTATTACGCCACATACATGGCTGTCATGACGTTTTAAGGCAACAAAATAGCTGCCATAACGTTAGTAGGCCACAAATTTAGCTGTCATAACGTTATTAGGCCACACACATAGCTGATATAACGTTGTTAGGTTACATACATAGCTGCCATAACGTTAGCTGCCATAACGTTATAAGGCCACATACACAGTTGCCATATCGTTATTATGCCATATACAGAGCTGCCATATCGTTATTAGGCAACAAACATAGCTGCCATTACGTTATTAGGCCTCATACATAGCTGTCATAACGTTAGTAGGCCACAACCATAGCTGCCATAACGTTATTAGGCCATACACATAGTTGCCATAACGTTATTAGCCCATAACCATAGGTGCCATAACGTTATCGTAACTCAAACATAGCTGCCATGACGTTATTAGGCCACATATATAGCTGCCATAACGTTATTAGGTCACAAACATAGCTACCATAACGTTGTTAGGCCACATATATAGCTACCATGACGTTAATAGGCAACATACATAGCTGCCATAACGTTATTTAGCCACAAACACAGCTGCCATAACGTTATTAAGCACAAACATAGCTGCCATAACGTTATTGTGTCACATACACAGCTGCCATATCGTTATTAGGCCACATACATATTTGCCATACCGTTATTAGGCCACATTCACAGCTGCCATAACGTTATTGGACCACATACACAGCTGCCATAATTTTATTAGGTCACATACATAGCTGTCATGACGTTAGAAGGCCACAACCATAGCTGTCATAACGTTATTAGGCCACATACATAGCTGTCATGACCTTATTAGGTCACATACATAGCTGCCATAATGTTATTAGGTCACATACATAGCTGTCATGACGTTAGTAGGCCAGAACCATAGCTGCCATAAAGTTATTAGGCCACATACATAGCTGTCATGACGTTAGTAGGCCACAACCATAGCTGCTATATCTTCATTAGACCACGAACATAGCTGTCATAACGTTATTTAACCACAATTATAGCTGCCATAACGTTATTAGACCACAACCATAGTTGCTATAACGTTATAAGGCCACAACCATAGTTGACATAACGTTATTAGGCCTCGAACATAGCTGCCGTAACGTTATTACGCCACATACATGGCTGTCATGACGTTTTAAGGCAACAAAATAGCTGCCATAACGTTAGTAGGCCACAAATTTAGCTGTCATAACGTTATTAGGCCACACACATAGCTGATATAACGTTGTTAGGTTACATACATAGCTGCCATAACGTTAGCTGCCATAGCGTTATTAGGCCACATACACAGCTGCCATATCGTTATTATGCCATATACAGAGCTGCCATATCGTTATTAGGCAACAAACATAGCTGCCATTACGTTATTAGGCCTCATACGTAGCTGCCATAACGTTATTAGGCCACAAACATAGCTGCCATAACGTAACAAGGCCACATAAATAACTGCCATAACGTTTTTAGACCACAATCATAGTTGCCATAACGTTATTATGCCACATACATAGCTGCCATAACGTCATTAGGCAACAGACATAGCTGCCATAACGTTATTAGGCCACACACATAGCTGTCATAACGTTATTAGGCCTCATACGTAGCTGCCATAAGGTTATAAGGCCACAAACGTAGTTGCCATAACGTCACTAGGCCACATACATAACTGCCATAACGTTATTAGGCCACATACATAGCTGCCATGACGTTATTAAGCTACATACATAGCTGCCATAACGTTATTAGGCCACATAAATAGTTGCCATAACGTTATTAGCCCATAACCATATTTGCCATAACGTTATTTTACCTCAAACATAGCTGCCATGACGTTATTAGGTCACATATATAGCTGCCATAACGTTATTATGCCACATATATAGCTTCCATAACGTTGTTGGGCTACATACACAGCTGTCATAAAGTTATTAGGCACAAACATAGCTACCATAACGTTATTAGGCCACAAACATAGCTGTCATAATGTTATAAGGCCACAAACATAGCTGCTATAACATTATTAGGCCACATACATAGCTGCCATAACGTTATTAGGCCACAAACATAGCTGCCATAACATTATCATGCCACATATATAGATGCCATGACGTTATTTAGCCATAAACATAATTGTCACTATACACTTTATCCTCTCATATGTTTACATTATGCAAATTGACCGTTCTTGTTGTTGTTTATTTTTCTTTTCTTTTTTTCAATTTTGCTTAAAATACAGTCTGATTTTTCCTACATACTTCTTAACTCGTATATACTCGAAATATATCTGTCTTGGTTATATTATTGATTATATCAACATCTGCTATGTTTTAAAAGGTAATTATTTTGCAAATACTGACAACCAATAATGCAGGTTGATTCTGACGGTTACATTATTTTAACATATATACGATCGGTCTACCTATATTAATCAAAGACAATGTTCGTTGTTGTTTCTATTAGTCGTACACGTATATTGTACTCTATGTTAAAATTATTTCTGATTTATTACATAACATACTGTAATCTTACAAGTTTTAACCCCATAACAACACATTTGACAGCCAAATTGTAGAAGATAGAAAAAAACGTTGTTCTGTCCGTACTGGTATAGTTTAGACCACTTTAAACTAGCACAGATGTATCCTGTTGAGCTGTTATCGTTATTGTATGACCGATCCATTGAGCTGAACCAATGTTACAATCGGCCAACAAGCCGGCAAATTGGATGACTCTTCCTTTTCGCTTTCACCATAAAGATGTCCATACACTAAAAAAATATTAATAAAGCACCATCCTTTTTTGACTGAATCAGAAACAAAAAGAAATAGCCTTTCAATTGAAAAAGTAAAAAAGAAATATTAAACGTATTTTTTATTAATCACACAAAGTAGAGCTCTATGAATCTTCCTTTTCGTTTTCGAATGGAATATTCAAAGATAGCTTTGAAAATTAAACATTATTTTACTAATTTTTACTTTGTATACCCCTTTTAACCTTTTTGAAAATTGTTCAGTTTAAACTTTGTTCTTTCGAGTCTACCTTCGTTAAATCAAAATCGACTAAGTTTGTTAACTCTGAATTTAACAAAGTATGGAAAAGTTGTGCAAACATTACTTGCATGACGTTAAACAGTTTTGTAAGACATATACGCCGTCTGTAATGATATTTAGTATACACGTTTTGTATCAGTTACGATGCACGTGATGAACACGTTGTGAATACGCGTTTTTGTATCAGTTACAATGCACGTTATAAACACGTTGTCTATAAATGGTAATGCAACTGTAAATATCATATTGTCTGGATTACATATGAACGTTCGCTCTTTTCACTTTCTATTTTGCCATATTTTCAATGAGTATGCATTGTACATGTAAATTTCTATTTCTTTCTTTCTCTCTGTTTATTTACTTATTTATTTTGCATTGTTTCCATTGATCATTGTAAATCTTCAATACTGGAGGAAATAAAGATATGTATCAGTTACGATGCACGTTATGAACACGTTGTTTATACGCGTTTTGTATCAGTTACATTGCACGTTATGAACACGTTGTTTATACGCGTTTTGTATCAGTTACATTGCACGTTATGAACACGTTGTTTATACGCGTTTTGTATCAGTTACATTGCACGTTATGAACACGTTGTTTAAACGCGTTTTGTATCAGTTACATTGCACGTTATGAACACGTTGTTTATACACGTTTTGTATCAGTTACATTGCACGTTATAAACACGTTGTTTATACGCGTTTTGTATCAGTTACATTGCACGTTATGAACACGTTGTTTATACGAGTTTTGTATCAGTTACATTGCACGTTATGAACACGTTGTTTATACGCGTTTTGTATCAGTTACATTGCACGTTATGAACACGTTGTTTATACGCGTTTTGTATCAGTTACATTGCACGTTATGAACACGTTGTTTATACGCGTTTTGTATCAGTTACAATGCACGTTATGAACACGTTGTTTATAAGCGTTTTGTATCAGTTACGATGCACGTTATGAACACTTTGTTTATACGCGTTTTGTATCAGTTACATTGCACGTTATGAACACGTTGTTTATACGCGTTTTGTATCAGTTACAATGCACGTTATGAACACGTTGTTTATACGCGTTTTGTATCAGTTACAATGGACGTTATGAACACGTTGTTTATACGCGTTTTGTATCAGTTACAATGGACGTTATGGTTATGGTTTAATACGAGTTGCAAGTTCAAAATGATATACCATTATAAATGAAAACAGAAATCGTATCAATAAACGTTAAGAGGTATGGGCAATAAAACTTAACAAAATCAGCTGTTTGAGTAGTTCCGCACTAATAATTTCAATATAATATTTCTACAAGAAGTTTACTGTGCAGGAAACACAAAGAACAAATAGAGCAATGCATGGGGAGGTCATATAGTTATTTTAGTGGAAATAGCAATAGTAAAGAAGGCGTCGCAACTAATACAAATATTACTGTAAGTAACTTTAATAAGACCCTTTTGAAAACTTGTTATAACAGGGCTTAGGTTTGTTTTGGTTTTGTTTTAAACCACTGTATGGTCCCAGAAATAGGCCTATACGTTGTACATACTTTTTCTCGAGATTTTTATAGTATATTGAACTTCAAAAACTTCAAATAAAAACTTTTTAAATATGTCATCGCTCCCATATTGCTTTAACCCGTTTACCTGTTCCAGTGTTTGTGTCGCGACTCTTCTTGTTAGTTGTTGCAGGATTTCAACAACACACTCCGGGCGTAGAGCTTGATGAAAAACGGCGAGCTGACACATCCAGTGAAGACGCTCCATTTTTTTCTAGCTTTGATATTCAGTATATGATTTCATCAACACGCTGTGTGGGCATAGACTAGTTAAAACAGAGCGAACTGACACATAGAAATACTGACACCCGTTCATACTTCCTTCTCTCCTCCAGTCCGTGGCAGGTGGTGAAAATCATCTTCCACGTTTGCTTAGTGACTGTTGCAAGGAAACCATTTGAAATAACATAGTTACAGTCTTTGAAAGTTCATTGAACATCAATGTTGCTCTTAAACAAAGATAATAGCGAATAACTTGTAACAGATTTCGGTAAAAAAACTTCAAACTTCTGTCTGTTTTAGAGTGCTCAAGACGTATTGATAGCAATAGTGATTTAGCAAACTCCCCGCAGTGATTATTTCCCTTAACAGTACATTATATCACTGCCACCAGCAAGTTTTTTGCCCAAATACAGGCGGATAGTGTGTTTTTTTATTGTTATTTTTTCTGGACTTATCTCCTCAAAATATAGTACTGTATAGGCCTTTTCTTTGGCGTTACAGGGCTAACAGCCATCCTCTTGTATCTGGCACTTTTCTCTTCTCTTATCAGCTTTCTCTTTAAAACCACAACCAAATCAACGGCCTTGGTGATGAGTTCATTGCACACTTTGCAAATTCCCCAATCGTTCGCTTGAAAAGTAATTTAACAAATTAGGTCTTTCCTCACTAGTTAAACAACAAATTGTATTTATTAAAATCCCGTCTTTGTAATCAGATACATTAAAATGCCGCCTTTTCTCGTCACATATAAAACAATTTTGACTCACTTTCTTTCGTGGCGTGTTTATAGAGGCCGCCATGTTTACTTCACGTGATACTCTATCGTCACGTGATCATTGCTGTGGGCAGAGATTTAAGTAGCAACGCGTGACGTAATCGCTGTGAGGAGATTGGTGATTTAGTGCGCTGGGGAGGAACTAGTGGGTTTTTGCAATAATGTTCATGTAATTTTATTCAAACCTGACACGGTGTTTTATAGACCGTGCTGCATGCAATTATTATACATGTATTTTTCACTAAGACATCAAGATTATTAATTAGGACAGACATTACGTAATTTCCTCTTTCAAATTTTGTTATATTCCATTTTTCCCGCCACACCGATGTAGCTCTGAGCAATCATGCCACATTATATTATTTATAATACACGATGCTCAAATAATTTATTTTTGTCTGTTTACTACAATGGTTAATGCCTGGGTGTCTGATCGCCTTGCTCTGTATAACTGGCTAAGTAGAACAGAGTGAATAAGGTCTGTTTCAATACGAGCAATCCTGGGGATGACCATTATATAATGTATAAGAAAGTATGATGAAGTCCTATGAGAACTGCAACATATATTAAAATTTGAAAATGCACAGGACAAACACTTGCCAGTCAGTTATTAAAGCTACGGCAAAAATGTGACAAGACAAACTTCAACAGAACAAACCTAACAGTTACTGCCTTGGAACGGTCAGTCGGCAAATGGCACTATAACCTCGCATTTTCTGTGGGGTTTCTCAAATGCATGCATTGAAAAGTAAACTTACTTTTTAAAACAAAACTATCCAAGTTTCAATGTATGCTTAAGACTAAGCTATGAGGACATAAATGAAAAGTGACCTTATTAAAAAGGTCTATATCGTATTTGTGTGAGGAGACAAATCTTGTTTCTATTAGTACACACAATTCTTGGCCACAAAACACACCAAACACCCAAATGAAAGACAAAATGACCAGAGAAGAAGTGTCAAGAAGTCATTATTATGGTAGCAGTTAGCTCCCTGCCAACACTCAATCATATATGGAAATTGGAACCTAATTAATTTCTCAAAGGCTTTATTAATACCGTATGACGGATGTTCACAAAATGGTTTACACAGAGAAGCATCACAACGTCACTACATAGATTTGCTATTGTGGTCATGTGCCAGTTATGCAAATTAACACTCATGAATATTCATATATTTTTATGAGAATCTGAACATAGACTTTAATTCTGAACAGTTACACTTATTATTTATTTAAAAACAATATTCAAACAGTCTCAACAGTTTTACAAGTAATATACATACATACCCCTACTAGTCTTACAAATACTGGGCAAAGGTTCATACAATTTTTTTCCATTTTATGCTGTTTTTTTTTTTTAATTTCTCCCCAATTTTGATCATTAAATTTTAATGCCTGATTTGGCTGGACATTTGCTAATAACTAGGGATGTCAACGGATATCCGGATATCCGTCCGAATCGTCGGATATCCGAATCGACTTTGGTATCCGGATATTCGCTTAAAAATTACATATTTTAAACATTTATTTAAATGTTTTGCCATTTTGCTAAGTTATCTTTCTGCTGCCATGTCAGTGTGCATTCACGCATACGCAGGTGTAACGGATTATCGACAGGTGGTGACACGCAGTATCGTATATTTGGCTTCAGTTTTTGAAATGTGCTAAAGCATGATGGTATGTATAATAACATGCTAAATCACCGCCAACGTTTGAAGCTTCTACTGATCCATTTTGTTTAACAAATACTATCTTTAATTTTCTTGATGGACTTCACAGTTTTAGAAATGTTCTAAAGCTTATGTATAATAATTTGCCAATTAACAGCCATTGTTTAAAGCTATTACTTATTTATTCTTTTTGATTAAGGATTATTATCTTTAATTTTGTTAGTTCGGCTTTATTAAGAAGAGATAGAGCTACAATTATGTAGACAATTAACAGATTGTCGGCAAAGATCAGTTACTCGTGTTTAATTAAGTCCGTTTGGATTGTATAAATGAATTGATGAATTTATTATGTTTTCATTCGATCACGGTGATCTTGACTTATTCACATCAACTTCCTAAACAAATTATTAGTTATGCCTTCCAATCTTCAGTCCGATGTTTGGCGACATTTTGTGAGGTCCGTAAAAAAATCCAACGTAAAATGTAATTAACTAAGTTTTATATCCGGATATCCGTTCGGATCGTTCGACGGATATCCGGATACCAAATATAGTATCCTTTGACATCCCTACTAATAACTAACCATAATATACCATAAACCATTCCATTATGGAATGCTTTCACTTATTTAAAACTAATATTTTAGATTATTAATTATGCAAATATTAGTAAGCCAACATGCATATTTGTAAATCTTACTGAGACTCTAAAAAAGATTTTCATTTTTAGATTGGATTACTTTTATTATTTAGTATAAGCTGCAGCTGATGTACTTCTTTATATTTATTTGATGTTTAGCATTCTACCATAATATGGCAGCTGGAAATGCTCCTTTCCCTTCTTTCAGGATACAAACATAAATGTTTGTATGGTTATTCAGAATGTCCCATCTATTCCCCTATGCAAACAAGAACTGTTGCAGCCAATAAACAGGACTATTTATGTATTCAAAAGTATGATGTAATTGTATGACATTCTCGTCGAAACCAGGACAACATTTCTTCCAAAAACAAACCTGATTACATCAGTAGGAATAATTACTGTGTAGTTCATTCCAATAATGCACTGATTATTGATGTATACACTTTGATAGTATTTGTATCCAACATTTTGACCTTCATTAGCTAAGGTAAGAATAGCTCTCCATATTAAACAATAGAATTGATAGAATCAATGAATGCTCCCCGAATAAACACTACTTCCAAAGGGGCTCTTTTTTTCTTTCAAATATATGTGTTTAAAATAATTCAAGTATGAAAAAAGCCAAGATAAATAACTCTTGAACTATGCAAAAAAAAGTAATGGTTCTTGTACAATGCACTTCCCCTCATGGAGATCTATCTACCTATGAAGTTTGATGTTGATAACTCTTGCAGACGTTGTGTAAACTTAAAGTATTAAAAATAATGATGGGCAATAACTCCTAAATTATGCAAAACAGAGTTATGGTTCTTTTACAGTGCACTTCTCATTGAGATCTTAGCTAGGAAGTTTCATGTTGATAACTCTTTTTGTGTTATGCTCCAGACAAAAGTGAACTATTAAAAGTAACAAAGGCCAATAAATCCTTTATTATGCAAAACAGTTCTTGTACACTGCACTTATCCATGCTAAGATGTATCTGCCTATGAATTTCCATGTTGATAACTCATACAGTTTTTGTGTTATGCTCCAGACAAAATCATGTCAGACGAAGAAACAAATAGGAGGTCATGGACGGACAAAGCAATGACTATATGCTCTCTCTTTTTACAGCTGTCTGGAACCTTATTAATTATTATAAGGGTTGAAAACAGTACACATGTATAAGAAATATTTTTATTGAGCGGAAGAAAAGTAAAGTAAACAAACACCAAAAAGTATTAATCAAGTAAGATTGTTAAGACTTTTAAATCATTTTAGAGTGAAAGTGGTAAAAGTTGAATATTAAAATCCTTGAAATCACATTTTATTTTTGTATAAAATAGACATATTTTACCCAATATTTAATAGATTTAAAAAACTGGGACAATTAAATATTACAATAATTGTGAAGTTCAATAGTAAACTCTTACAAATACTAAATCGTCATAAAATTGAATCTTAAAAAATAGAAAAATGTTAACTTGTTCTTTCTGAAAACAGATGTGTTAAAATATCACATTATGAATACAGAGTTGTTGGTCAATCAAAGTTTGTTATAACAAATAAATGTTAAGTAAAAAATAACCACTATTTTTTTTAAGAGATGCGTAGTAAAGATTGCATAGTCCTTAGTCAGTCCATATCTGGATTATATTTCCCCAATCACTCACTACCAGGTCTTCTTTGACGACTTCTTATTCTTCTGTTTCTGATTTTTTCCAGTTCTAGGTGGCTCCGGTGGAAGAACCTCAATAGGCAAAGTGTCTGGGACGTTGTCAAAATCTGGATTCTGTGAACTGTTCAGGTGTGGGTCAGGGACTTTAAACTTGAGGTACTCATTGTCTTCCACCGTAACCGTGATACCGGTCCCAACTGGAGGGGCTTGAGTGCCATCGGCTTCGAACGGGCTAAAGCCTGGATCAGGGGAGGCAATTCCAGAGCTAGGTGTTTCATTGTCAAGGTCAATAGTGTCAATGGGATCATCAATGTAGCTACTGTTGGTGAAAGCAGTTTGATCAGAGAAAGATGAGCTGGTTTTGGGGAAGTTGTACTCGATTAGTTTTTTCGGTACAATCTTTTCCTTGCCAAGCATCCCTGTGCTGATAGGAGCAGCCATGTTGGCTTCCACAATGACTGGCCTAGGTGATGGGTGTCGCTTCATCTGGTTGTCCAAGTCCGAGAATTTGTACGCTGGGATGAGCTTGTTGTTGATTATCATCTCGGGTATCTGACCTTTGGTCTTCCTGTTCAGCACTTGAATGTTCTGGCCTTTAGCCTTTAAGAGGGTTTTCTGCAAGAAAGGTTGTAGAATTGTTAAAATTTGGGATTACTCACTTTTTGGCAAAAGTTGGTAAGCTTATGTAAAAACCAAAGAGTTTCACAATTTGTGTGATATGTTTTGTTTAAATACATATTAAACTTTTATCTGAGTTTCAATAAAAACTACACAATGACTTTGCTTACATGTAAGGGATATTGATTAAATATTAAGTTATACAATTTCTTAATATTCAGTAATATTTTAATAACTTAATTACCTTAAATGTGGGAAAAGCATAAAACTTTAAACAAGATTAAGACTAGGTTCACTAACCCTAAAGAGAATAGTAAAGTAAAGAGTCTGTGAATTCATGTAAAAACAAGAGCACCGCAAGGCGGAGCAAAATATTCCCGTCAATAAAGCAATTTGAAACAAACTGCTGTTCACTTTGGTGCAATGCAGTACGGCAAAGTTTTGGACTGCACTCTGTGTTATTGCAAGAAAAAATGAAATTAAAGTACCGGCAGAATAACATAAAAAAATCTTTAATCCGCCAAACTGCTATGCACTGTTGTGCAATGCACTCTGGCATGATTGCAGACTGTAATCTTGGTAATTGAAAAAAAAATCAAAGTGGAATACAATCAAATATACAAAAATTTACAAGGGAGTAACGGCATTTGTGCAGAAAGGGGCATTACTCAAAAATAAGAAGAGCAGAGTGACGGTTTTTGTGCAATGCACTATGTTTCAACAACATCTATCCACCTATGAAATTTCAAGTCAATAGCTTTGATAATGTGGGTGTATGATCCAGACAAAAATCAAGTAAGAAAATTAAACTATGGGTAATGACTCCAAAATCATGAAATGTACATTGACAGTTGTTATGCACTACACTCCATCTAAATGAGGTCTGTCCGAGGAAGTTTCATGTCGATAGCTTTAATAACGTAGGAGTTATGCTCCGGACAAGAAAATTAAATAAAGGGGCATAACTCCAAAATCATTTAGTACAGAGTTACAATACCTGTGCATTTCACTTTGTCTCTATAAGACCTATCTATGTATCAAGTTTTAAGTCAATAGTTTTGATAATGTAGGAGTTATGCTCTGGACAAGAAATTTAAACAAAGGGCAATAACTCCAACATCATGAATTGCAGAGTGATGGTTCTTGTGCATTGCACTCCGTCTAATGAGATCTATCCACCTATGAAGTTTCAAGTCAATAGCTTTGATAGTGTTGGAGTTATGCTCCGGAAAAACTTCAGGATGCCACATGCTGGCCCGCCATGGGTGATCCCATAATACGTCCTGTCTTCGACGGGTGTATAATGAAAAAGGTTAGAATAACCACCTAATCAGGAAATAGATTTTAAGTTTCTGTGATCTACCACCCAATATATCATTGTTTTGAGTTCAGATGCTACTAATTTAATCAGGAAGGAAGTAAATTACCATCTGATTTGTGCACACTACACCTTAAACTCATTCAAATCACCATTTGTTCAGTTACAATTTATTATGGTGTGAAAATAAATGTTCAATACTAGAATAATCAGATAAAAACTGAAATTTTTAACCTTTGTAACAGCTGTTTGTTTTTTGGGGTTTATCATCCCACCAACAGTATTTTAGTTGTCTGGAGACAGTGTCCACTTGAAGCAGATATAGCATTGCCTTCACTACCTGGCATGACACTACATCCAGTCACATTATCCTGACTTACTACCATTTTTATACGACTATGACATGTTGTGGCCCAGGATCGTACCCACGGTCTCCTGTACCTGGAGCCAACACAATGCTGAAAGCGCTAACAGGTCCGGTCGACAGCTGTTCAGGTAACATCTGACATACATAAATATTAGACACCTGGGCGCAAGGTTAGAAAGGAATTGAACTAAGATTTTATCTCACCGATGAGGATGTTGATAATTATTAAACTAAATAAAAATCTCATTTTACTCTGATATTCATCAAACATGAAATTCATTGAATAATGGCTGAAATTTCAGTACATCAAAGCGCCCCACATTAGCTGTTTACAGTATAACCATGAGCCATCCATTTGACTTTTCCAGGAATGATAACATATAGACAAGGAAGTTGAGAGGCTTCACAACTTACTCCTTCTGTTGCATCATAGGTTGGCACATATGATGGGTTGTCTTGACCAAGAGACCAGGCCATCTTCTTACCCACGCTTGGCTGTAAATATGATACTATCTATTAACATGTTTATTATGTTAAATATGTTATAATCTATTAACATGTTTATTATGTAAACTCAACATTTTTGTCTAATTATAAAATTTAACATGATAACTAACTCAAATCATAATTTCCCACCAACATTTGACCACCTATTCAGGGAAGCACACAATACATTTGTACAATAATCAAATGATTCCATCAGTATAAAGTCAGTTAAGTTTAGTATTCTCAAAGTTTATATTAGTCAAAATGGTTTATTCATTGAGTGGGGCGCCCTGTGGCTGAGTGTTGGAGTCACTGACTTTTAACTCTTCAGCCCAACACTGCATGGGTTCCAATTCTGGTCTGGGCAAGAATTTTTTATTTGAGGTTTTCTAGCCAACCTGTGGTGTGCTGATGGTTCTACACAGACATAAGTCTACGTTGGTGCAATATAACAACAATATGACCAAGACTATGTCGGTACAATATAACAACAATATGACCAAGACTATGTCGGTGCAATATAACAACAATATGACCATGACTACGTTGGTGCAATATAACAACAATATGACCAAGACTACGTTGGTGCAATATAACAATATGACCAAGACTACGTTGGTGCAATATAACAACAATATTACCAAGACTATGTCGGTGCAATATAACAACAATATGACCAAGACTATGTCAGTGCAATATAACAACAATATGACCAAGACTACGTTGGCACAATATAACAACAATATGACCAACACTACGTTGGTGCAATATAACAAAAATATGACCAAGACTATGTCGGCACAATATAACCACAATATGACCAAGACTATGTCGGTGCAATATAACAACAATATGACCAAGACTATGTCGGTGCAATATAACAACAATATGACCAAGACTTCGTTGGCGCAGTATAACAACAATATGACCAACACTACGTTGGTGCAATATAACAACAATATGACCAAGACTATGTCGGTGCAATATAACAACAATATGACCATGACTACGTTGGTGCAATATAACAACAATATGACCAAGACTACGATGGTGCAATATAACAACAATATGACCATGACTACGTCGGTGCAATATAACAACAATATGACCAAGACTACGTCGGTGCAATATAACAACAATATGACCAAGACTATGTCGGTGCAATATAACAACAATATGACCAAGACTACGTCGGTGCAATATAACAACAACATGACCAAGACTACGTCGGTGCAATATAACAACAATATGACCAAGACTACGTTGGCGCAATATAACAAAAAGATGACCAAGACTACGTCGGCGCAATATAACAACAATATGACCATGACTACGTCGGTGCAATATAACAACAATATTACCAAGACTACGTCGGTGCAATATAACAACAATATGACCAAGACTACGTCGGTGCAATATAACAACAATATGACCAAGACTACGTTGGCGCAATATAACAACAATATGACCAAGACTACGTCGGCGCAATATAACAACAATATGACCATGACTACGTCGGTGCAATATAACAACAATATGACCAAGACTACGTCGGCGCAATATAACAACAATATGACCAAGACTACGTCGGCGCAATATAACAATATGACCATGACTACGTCGGTGCAATATAACAACAATATGACCAAGACTACGTCGGTGCAATATAACAACAATATGACCAAACTACGTCGGTGCAATATAACAACAATATGACCAAGACTACGTTGGTGCAATATAACAACAATATGACCAAGACTACGTCCGTGCAATATAACAAAAATATTACCAAGACTACGTCCGTGCAATATAACAAAAATATGACCAAGACTATGTCGGTGCAATATTACAACAATATGACCAAGACTACGTCGGTGCAATATAACAAAAAACAAAACAAACACCATTCATTTACCTTATTCAGACATTACTGAACACAAAAACAAAAAGACTTTTACTCACTAAGATTGGACTCTGGGAAAAACAACATTTAACATTTTGCTATTATGTAACAAGTTTAGGAAGCTGTGTCGGGGGACAGTTTTCAGCAATAGGAGTGGGTGTTCATTGAGTTATCACTATATGCAAGGTGTTCAGATAGATAAACTGCATTTAAGTGGTGAAGGGAAGTTATTATTTGGTTTGAAAGAATTATTATTGAACAAGCATTTACCAGGTCTTTGTGGTTAACCATATGTTCCTTGAGAGATTGTAATTCCTTGAACATCTGTCCACAGCAAACACAGATATACACTCCCTGTCCATTGGGACTGTTCCACTGTCTTTTGGTGCGATATGCCTGAAATAATCACAAAAGCAACAGTTAATCTCAAAATCATTTATCCATTTCTAGCTACAATTACTAAGAACATATTAAGATATACTGCTCAAAACACTGCAGCAACTAGCACAGACCCCAATCTGACAGCTCCCAGCACTTTGTCTGAAGTATGATCAAGCACTGCTAAGCCAGTTGATAGTTTAAGAATTTAAATATTTTTCACTGCAAGCTTTAATTGTAAATAATTACACCCTGTGTAAGTGTTTTCTTTGAATCTGAATGGCTTGTCCCGATCACATGGCTGCTTTACATTTTGATGTTTATGCAAATCAGGCAACTGCATTTCATACCACAATGAAACACACAAAATTAACATTCAATCTTTAAATTAAAAAAAATATTTTCTACACCAGTATTAACTGAGATTAATTTAAACTGTATTTTGCACATTTCCTAAAGATCTGAATTTTAAAATTAAACTTTAAGTGACTTTAAATGCATAATGTTTAAACATATTTATTTATGTTATTACAATACTTACTGTATCTCCAACTACTGATTTGTTCTTTTTGTACCTCCTGCAATAAAAAGAAACATCACAAAAGATTAAATTCAACTGTGTTGAAAATGCATTTTACCCATACAAAACTCAAAGATTTTGCCTAACAACTTATATGAACACGTAACTAGACATATTCCTGAGTTCATATTCATTAACAATCCTAATACTAGACACATTCCTGCAGTCGTATTCATCAATAATCCTACTACTAAACATATTCCTGAGGTCGTATTCATTAACAATCCTACTGCTAGACATATTCCTGAGGTCGTATTCATCAACAATTCTACTACTAGACGTATTCCTGAGGTCGTATTCATCAACTATACTATTACTAGACATATTCCTGATGTCGTATTCATTAACAATCCTACTACTAGACAAATTCCTGAGGTCGTATTCATTAACGATTCTACTTCTAGACATATTCCTGAGGTAGTATTCATTTACAATCCTACTACTAGACGTATTCCTGAGGACGTATTCATCAACAATTCTACTACTAGACGTATTCCTGAGGTCGTATTCATCAACAATCCTACTACTAAACATATTCATGATGTCGTATACATCAACAATCCTACTACTAGACGTATTCCTGAGGTCATATTCATCAACAATCCTACTACAAGACGTATTCCTGAGGTCGTATTCATTAACAATCCTACTACTAGACGTATTCCTGATGTCGTATTCATCAACATTCCTACTACTAGACATATTCCTGAGGTCATATTCATTAACAATCCTACCACTAGACATATTCCTGAGGTTGTATTCATAAACAATCATACTACATGTACTAGACGTATTCCTGATGTGGTATGCATTAACGATCCTACTACTAGACATATTCCTGAGGTCCTATTCATCAACAATCCTACTACTAGACATATTCCTAAGGTCGTATTCATAAACAATCATACTACTAGACGTATTCCTGATATGGTATGCATCAACAATCCTACTACTAGACATATTCCTGATGTGGTATTTATCAACAATCCTACTACTAAACATGTTCCTGATGTGGTATGCATTAATGATCCTACTACTAGACATATTCCTAAGGTCGATTTCATTAACAATCCTACTACTAGACGTATTCCTGAGGGCGTATTCATCAACAATCCTACTACTAGACATATTCCTAAGGTCGATTTCATTAACAATCCTACTACAAGACATATTCCTGATGTTGTATTTATCAACAATTCTACTTCTAGACATTTTTCTGCGGTCGTATTCATCAACAATTCTACTAAACATATTCCTGAGGTCGTATTCATTTACAATCCTACTACTAGACATATTTCTGAGGTCATATTCATTATCAATCCTAATACAAGACATATTCCTGAGGTCGTGTTCATTAACAATCCTAATACTAGACATATTCCTAAGGTTGTATTCATCAACAATCCTACTAATAGACATATTCCTGAGGTTGTTTTCATTAACAATCCTACTACTAGACACATTCCTGCAGTTGTTTTCATCAACAATCCTACTACTAAACATATTCCCGAGGTCGTATTCATTTACAATCCTACTACTAGACCTATTCCTGAGGTTGTATTTATTAACAATCCTACTACTAGACATATTCCTGAGGTCGTATTCATTAATGATGCTACTTCTAGACATATTCTTGAGGTCGTATTCATCAACAATTCTACTACTAGACATATTCCTGAGGTCGTATTCATCAACAATCCTACTACTAGACGTATTCCCGAGGTCGTATTCATTAACAATCCTACTTCTAGACATATTCTTGAGGTCGTATTCATCAACAATCCTACTACAAGACATATTCCTGATGTTGTATTTATCAACAATCCTACTACTAGATATATTCCTGAGGTCGATTTCATTAACAATCCTACTACAAGACATATTCCTGAGGTCGTATTCATCAACAATCCTACTACTAGACATATTCCTGAGGTCGTATTCATTAACAATCCTACTACTAAACATATTCTTGAGGTCGTATTCATCAACAATCCTACTACTAGACATATTCCTGAGGTCGTATTCGTCAACAATCCTACTAGAAGACATATTCATGAGGTCGTATTCATCAACAATTCTACTACTAGACGTATTCCTGAGGTCATATTCATCAACAATTCTACTACTAGACATATTCTTGAGGTCGTATGCATCAACAATTCTACTACTAGACATATTCCTGAGGTCGTATGCATCAACAATTCTACTACTAGACCTATTCATGAGGTCATACTCATCAACAATTCTACTACTAGACATATTCCTGATGTAGTATTCCTTAACAATCCTACTACTAGACATATTGCTAAGGTCGTATTCATCAACAATCCTACTACTAGACATATTCCTGAGGTTGTTTGACACAGTTTCCATTAACAATTCTACTTCTAGACATATTCTTGAGGTCGTATTCATCAACAAACCTACTACAAGACATATTCCTGATGTAGTATTCATCAACAATCCTACTACTTGACATTGTCCTCATACCTTTGAGGTGTTTCCAGCAATGGTTTAATAATTTTAGTATTTATGGATAACCTACTTTAGAACCTATGTCACACATCTTTTGAACTTATTTTATATTGGTAATATTTTTATGTAGAACATTGGTATAAATATATCTTACATGTTTGAGGATTTGCATTATGTTATGGGAACATCAATGGTCACCACAGCTCATATAACTGCAGTGCCACTCACTATACAATGTTTATGCCCATTTGTATTTAAAAAAACCTCATCTTTTTTAAACTTCTCTAAGTAATATAGGTCTGTATTCACCAACATTTCTTAAGTAAGAATTGCTCAAGTCTTGGATTTCAATCCACAATACCGTCATTATGTATTTAGCTACATGTTTGTACTTTTGCACGCCACTTTATCTTTGCTACTTTCAGCTTAAAATCATATTGAAACTTCATAAATTAGCTTATTTTTGTTGGTATGAAAATTGTGAGTTGGGCTTAAATTATGACTAGAGACTTAAGAATGGTTTGTGAATATGGACCATAATGGCAAGTCTTGCTAGAAGCAGATAATTCTAACCATTACCATACTTCATATAACTGCCAAGCAGTACTAACTATTACATATCTGCTTACAAACTACATGTAAAGTTAACGAGACATCTTATTAGACTCAGTTTCATATAGTGTGGAATTGAACCCTTTCCTGCATGTATAAGCCATTTTACGCCTTTACAAACCATTCACAATCATTAGCAGAATACGTATGACAAAGAGTTTATGTGTAGACTGGTTCAGCCTTAAATCTATCATTATAAGTTGAACATACATTTATTAAAATCCCTTTATCTGTTTTAAAGAAAAACAAAAAAGGTGAATTTTTGAAATTACAGATGAACTATGAATGAAAGGGTTAATCTGTCAGTTCCTACAGGACTTGATCTTGGTATTTGCCTGCATCTTATATGTGCTTAGCATGCCAAGGGTTAAGAAAGTAAAAAATGAAAGCTATAAATACAATGGATGGCAAATGGACACAATGTCTTATATTTAGCTGTGTTGAATTGATACGGTGTTGTCCAATACAGCTGCCTGGGCCTTGTGATAGGTACGCAGATGTCATGCGAGTACCAGGTGGATCATGATCCACATCAAAATCGGGGGCAGATAATCATGTCAGATTAAAGTGTACGCTGCAACTTTTTGTACCTATTTATTGTTTTTTTGCCATTATAAAAAATTGGAAGTTTGTGTTAGTTTATTATAAAAAAATGAAAGTTTGTAAAAAATATTTTTTTTTACCCTTTTTAATTATATGATAAAAATGCTTAGTTTAAAATTGTTTTATATGTTCTTTAGGTCTGATAACTACATGCTAAGCAGTATCAGAGTAAATGGAATCCATTATAACAACTGTATGTAACTGTTATAAATAAGGGTATATAAAGGCATTTAAAGGTGGTATCCGACAGTTTGGACCGAAATTATTTTCATTAAACATAGTAATAAACCATAGTTATCGGAACAGATCTTGCAAAATGCTGTTTATTTATGTCTGAAACCTGACTGAAAAGTGAACCATAATGCCACAATCGTCATTACAAATATGTATTTCCTATCTGAGCCAGAGCTGCACAGTTAGCTATTTTTAAACTAAGAAAACAATGTGACCACTTATGTTTTAGCTCATCCACATCATCCTTTGTGATGTCGATTTCTATTTTTAGCAAGAGTCCCAGTCGTTTTTATTAGAAAAGAATGAACATTTAAGTGTTGATAAACAAGTTTTACTACACTAAAACTGAAATACTGTTGAAAATTGTCAAAGCTTAGAATAAAGTATGATTTTTTTTCCCAGCAGAATGTACAAATACCCAAAACAGCGGTCAGATATTGTTGAATATATTAGATATAGGCAAACAGTATTTCAGTTTTAGGGCAGTAAAACTTGTTTATCAACACTAAGACAAACAGGGAAAATGTAAAAGAGACAAAAACACAGAGACAAGACATAACACACAAAAAGAAAAACCTTCAGTTACCACCTTGGAATGGTCAGTCGGCAAACGGACTTACAAATATATGTTTAGTAAGCCAGGGTTAGGAAACTCAAAGGAATGTTATAAATGTAACAATGGATCTCACCATATGAGGTATCCACCTATTGCTGCCCCTGCTGCTAGGAGGATGCAGAGTAGGATAAGTACCAGGTGCCACGGTAACAAGTTGACCTTGCAGAGGTCGTTGTCACAGTAACATTCGTACGAGCCAATGGAGTTCCGGCACGACTCTGCCTCCTTGCATGGCTTATAGTGTACACACTCATCAACGTCTTCCTCGCAGTACTGCCCTCTCCATGCAGGGGTGCACGTACACGTGTAATATGTGTCAAAGTCTGTAGTTCGCTGTATGTTATCGCACGTGTACTTTGAAGCACTTAGACCTGGAGATTCAAACAATCATACAAATGCTCAGACAAGATAATTAAAAAAATCAAATGATAGCTTATAGGAAGATTTTTACACATCTTGTTTTAAAAAATTGAAAAGGTATTTAATTGTAATAGTTTCCCAATAAACTTTATTGGCATGAAGTGAAGCATATTGCAACAACCCACCAACTTTAGTTATTGTTGCACAAATTGCAAGCAAATTATCAGATGGCATTATCACTTGTTGAAATCTGTTGGGCAGAAGTGCCCTTTCTTCATTAACATATTGTATTAAAAGAAAGTGAAAGACAAAGTTAAATGAGAATCCTGCTTTCATTTTTACAACAATTGCAAATAACACCCCAAAACATAAAGATAATATCTAACAATTATGACCTGTATCACGGCTAATGCATTTTTAACCTTTCAAGACAGAAGGATGATACCAAGGATTAAATTCCCTTAAATATAATTCTTTGTACTCAAAAAAACACAACACCACTTCTAGTATACATAAAAGAATACAATCTTACTTGTGCAGACACCACCATTTTGACATTTGTTGATAACCACTGCTATTTGGATTGTGAGTACATCAGAGAATGTTCCACTGGAGTCCTCAGCCACAACTTTGATGGTATCGATGCCAGTGAAGTTGGCATTTTGATGGTACACAAGTGTCTTACTCTGCCAGTCCATGGCTGCAAGATTGCTTACAATGGACTCCCCTCGGCACTGAAATATAATTTTCTTTACTACATGACTATATGATTTTTTATTTTTTTTAGAATAAATGTTATCTATTGCATGACAAAAAGAGAAATGGAAGAAGCATGAAAAAATTTTACTTATTAGCATGTGAAATATGGTATTGTAGATGGTATACTAAAAACCTATACACAAAAAGATACATGTACAATCCTCATGTCCGTCAATGGAGATGCTTAATTGCAAACATAGCATTTAAAATCTCTTTCTACTGAAATAACAAGTATTTTAGCCAGTATTTACTAAAGGGACTGACTGACAACTGATTTATTTAAAGGTTAGCACATACATTAATATTTTATTGTGACCTCATCATGTTGCCCAAGCATGACTTAAAGAGTTATGACCAATGTGCCAAATAGTGGGCTCCTATCAGGTAACCAATTTCTATTACCTATTTACATACTAAATAGCTTAGAAAGATGGATAATTTCATATTTTTGGTCCTAATATAAGGTGAATATCACTGAAGGCAAGCCTCATTAATACTATTGATTTTTGACACACATATATAGAACTGTTTCTTAAGATTTGGAGCCTTGAAGACTTTACAAGCTGGAGATTGCATTTTCCTAAGTCTCTTGTAAACATTTTAAGGGGTGAATTGCCACTTTCTAACTGGTTAAAATCAGGTAGTTTGGAATGGTGCATTGGAAGCTTGGTCTAACAATATAAACTCACATTGTAAACACTGACCACACCAAGTTTACATAACAACAGGAGTTGAAAGGTTCAGTTTTGGTCTGTTTGCAATAATGGGGATGGAAGTTTGCAGAGTCATTGGGTAAATTGTAAGGTCTTTTAAAATTTGAACATGGAGGGCATTCCCCCAGGGTTCCCACAATTTCTGAAGGGAAAAATTTAAGGTCTTTTCTAAGTTTTTTCCGGGTATTTTGTCCATTTTCAAGGTCTATGAATGTGAACATTCAAGAGTTTTGCGGTAAATATTTATGAGAATTTACAAATGTATGCCAACAAATACTCTGATTTTTTAAATAAAATTCAGTTAAAATGCCTTATGATCATTAAAATGCACTAACAGTTTTCCCGGTAATTTCTCGTTTTTTTTCCGTATCATGTCAAATTTAAGGTCTTTTCCCGACTGGGAGTGTTAATTTTCGAATTCCCGGCTTTTTCCCGATTTCTCGGTTCTGTGGGAACCCTGTTCCCCTCTTGTCTGTTGCAAGAAATAAGGAAGATCTTTTTTCAGTTCTTCTTTCTGTTTGTTTATAGGTCTATGTTCAGGTTAACAAATTAGACGGAGGGACCCCTAATGCATAGTGGTTACAGTCAACAATATCGACCCTCTCAGCCCCTCACCATTGTGTATTGTATGCAGGTCCTTTCAGTTGACCTGTGGAGATATTTTTAGAAAGGTTCTCCACCAATATAAGCAAGAATTTACCATTATAACATTGCTGTAATGGCCAGACTTAGATACAAAAACAAACAGAAAACATAATTGTTGCTATAACCTTACCATATCATTGCTACAGTCCAGTAATCTCTGCCCTGAAGTAATGTTGTAGTCCTGGATAATAAATGTCCCATTGATATTGGTGGTGTTCACTTGGATGGTTAAGTTCTGATAACCATCCACATCAAAAGCTACCAGGATACCCAAGTCAACCTCTAGCGTCCCGTTTAATATCTCATCGATGTAAATCTATGCAACGAAGAGAGAGGATTAAAACAATTGCTACACCTCTTAGGCTGAAGGTGTCTACTAAAAATAAATATTATCTATCGATCTTATTACAAGTTAAAGATTATACACATACATTACAAGGAAAATGATTGACAAAAGAACAACTACCTGCATCCCTATGTAATTTACTGATAAATATCATTTCTGGTATGTTATTAATACCAACCTCTACTGGTTCAGTTTTATCTGGCTGAAGTTTCGACGAGCCATCTTTATTAAGAAGGAAGATAGATGGTGGATCATTCTGCTCCAAGATAGTGATGTTAAGCGTTTCTATGGTAACAGCAGGTGTGATGTCACTGATGATGGGTACATCTACCAGAGTGAGGTTGACCAGGACACTCCCGTAGCAGTGGTTACAGAGGGCCAGAGTGAGGCTGGAAATAAGGAAAAGTAGGATATTTATGATATAATTTATACTTTAGGGTTTCATCCTATTTGTTTTATTTCCAAAGCAGTGTAATCTTGAAGAAAATACAGGCCTGGTTTTATTGTTCTTCACATGTCACGTCCCTACAATTATAACAATCCAAAAAGCAGTGATTATCAACAGCTGTCAAAATGGTGGAGCCTGCTCAACCTCTCTGCCAGTAATTAGGTCAACTAGTCACACTACATGTACCTACAAGATTCAGCCACACAAAAGTGTAGTTCCTGATCAGACAGCTTCAGGAAATAAGATGTCAGCTCTGAATCTGCACAGTATGCCTAATCCTGATTAATTAATGCCAAGTACGACAAGAGTGATGTCATGCTGACATGTAATGCAGAGGTTATACATAAACATAATGTTACTGTTCAGGGAACAGCAGCTAACCTAACAGAGAATAACTATTCCTAGCGCAAAGAAATAGTTGCACATATTTCTGTGTGAAGCGTGGTTCAGATAGGAAATAAGTATTTGTAATGACAAGTGATGTGTTATGCTTTACTTTTCACATAGCTGTAGGACATCAATAATCAGCATTTTGTGTGATCTTTTCAGGAAACAATAATTTATTTGGTTCTTTGAGAGAAAGAAAGTCCAAATTGTCGGATACCACCTTTATAAATCATTGCTGTTATTAACCAAATCCTTTGCTGTAATGATATACTTACACCCCGATAGAGTTGACAGACACGTTTCCAATGACTGTTGTCACCACAGTGCTATCCATGGAGAAGATGATAGGGTCAGTATCATTATCTGCAGCCTCCAGGACAAACTCAACAGTTGCTAGAATAACAGACATTAATAGTATGTGATTAATAGTAAACAAATACCATCATTAATTTATCTACTATAAATCTGAAATAGTTATTAACCTTGCAGCAGAAAAAGTCACTCTTTATGTAATTAAAAATTCTACATAAGTTATTTCCAAAAGGGACAACTAGAACTCCGCGAGTCGAATGTGTCGCCTGACGAAATTTTGTTAGTCGACAAACAAATTGTTAATTAGTTTTTTGTTGTACAGATATTAGCAATGTATTTGCACAAAATTCACATATAAAATAACCTTTTAATCGTCTCATTGCAAAAAACATGCACAACAAGTTGCCCTTTGCAAGAAATGCACTAAAAATCAATCAAATGGGAATTACTAAAAAACGGAAGAAGGTTGAGTTACCCTTCTTGTGCACTGTACTTTGAGTCATTGCCAGAAACATGCATACTAAGTTTGGAGTCATTTGGACCTATGGTGACAAAGTTAGGCTCCAGACAAAAAAATGCTCTAAAAAATCAAATTCAAAAACGGAACAAGGTAGAGTAACGGTTCTTGTGCCCTGCACTTCGAGTCAGAAACATGCATACCAAGTTTGAAGTCATTTGGACCTACAGTGATAAAGTTACACTCCGGACAAGAAATGCTCTATAAAAATCAATAAAAAGGGGAATAATTCAAAAACAGAACAAGGTAGAGTTACAGTTCTTGTGTGCTGTACTTCAAGTCATTGCCAGAAACATGCATACCAAGTTTGGAGTCATTTGCACCTACGATGACAAAGTTAGGCTCCGGACAATAAATGCTCTATAAATTCAATCAAAGGGGAACAACTAAAAACAGAAGAAGGTAGAGTTACGGTTCTTGTGCATTGCATTTTGAGGCATTGCCAGAAACATGCATACCAAGTTTGGAGTCATTTGGACCTACGGTGACAAAGTTACACTCCGGACAAGAAATGCTCTTTAAAAATCAATAAAAGGGGAATAATTCAAAAACAGAACAAGGTAGAGTAACAGTTCTTGTACACTGCACTTCGAGTCATTGCCAGAAACATGCATACCAAGTTTGGAATCATTTGGACCTACGGTGACAAAGTTAGGCTCCGGACAAGAAATGCTCTATTAAATCAATCAAAGGGGAATAATTCAAAAACGGAACAAGGTAGAGTTACGGTTCTTGTGCACTGCACTTCGAGTCATTGCCAGAAACATGTATACTAAGTTTGGAGTCATTTGGACCTATGGTGACAAAGTTACACTCCGGACAAGAAATGCTCTATTAAAATCAATCAAAGGGGAATAACTCAAAAACGGAACAAGGTAGAGTTACGGTTCTTGTGCACTGCACTTCGAGTCATTGCCAGAAACATGCATACCAAGTTTGGAGTCATTTGGACCTACGGTGACAAAGTTACACTCCGGACAAGGAAATCGGGACGCCGACGCCGACACGGACGCCGCCGCCACCACCGACAAAGTAATCCCTATATGTCGCCTTTTCAGGCGACACAAAAATCATTATTTTAAAGCAAAGATCTCGATTTCAAAATATGAAAACTTGCATCGTAAGGTGACAAGACCCACACTCAGCTTTAGACATCACAAATATTCTTTAGGTGTCAGGACAGCCAACGACAATCTTTAGACATCAAGCGATTCTTTAAGTGTTAGGTCAACAAACTACCATCGTTAAACATCAAGCGATTTTTTACATGTCGTGTCAACAAATTACCATCTTTAGACATCAATTTTTTTAGAGTCAGGTCAACAAAGTACCATCTTTAAACAGTAAACGATTCTTTAAGTGCCAGGTCAACAAACTACCATCTTTAGACATCTAATGATTCTCTAGATGTTAGGTTGACAAACTACCATCTAAAGATACACAAGTTAACAATCATCTTTAGATAACACTAAGACTATTTAAGTTTGAGGTCAACACACAACAAATGTACCATTTTTAGCTATCATTGAGACACTGATAAAAACCAGATATGGTTTATAAAACTGTTTGCTATGTACAGTATTGAATAGTGAAATCTGTATTTTTATTTTGGGTTTTACAGCACACCCACACTTAAAGGTGGTATCCGACAGTTTGGACCAAATATTTTTTCTCAAATAACCAAATAAGTCATTGTTACCTGAAAAGACCCTATAAAAAGCTGTCCATTGATGCCCTAGATCAGTATGAACAGTGAAGCATAAATCCCCACTCATCATTACAAATTGGTATTTTCTATCTGAGCCATGCTGCAGAGATAACTATTTTAAACTAAGAAAGCCGCCTGACAACTTTTGAGCTCGTGTTATATCATCATCCATATCGTAGTCCGGTCTGACGTTGACATCTATTTTTAGCAGAGATCACTATTATGCTTATTTATAGATTTAGAAATAAAGAACATTTAGTACTGTCTAGCAATAGCATTCAACATCGCTTTACTTAGATTAAAGTGTCAGTTTATGCAGAAAATCCCCCAGAACAGGGGTAAGACGTTGTTACATGTATTAGATATAGGCAAACTGTCGGACACCACCTTGAATAGGTCATATGGTGCTGTATATAACAAAGTTTAGTGCCAATATGGTATAATCATGTTAAAAATCAAATAGGTGAGTAGACATATAAAAATCTATAGGATTAAAATAATATAAATTATAATTGAATACAGCTTAGTATAATAAACAGTTAAAAAATTACAATGTAAGCATATTAAACTGCTTAAAACATAGAACAATAGCATAAAAAACAGTTTAAAAATCTATAACTTAATAAGAATACCAATCTCTTTCAGAAAAGCGAAATCAATGTATCTCCAACATACTTGCATCCTCTGTTGTCTCTAGTGTGCTGTTACTGACCAAGTAGGGTGCGTTGTTCACGTAGCCAGCCAGAGCTGTTACTATGGCAAATTCTGTTTCCATGGAGAAGTACACATCCATTCCATTAGAAACAGTGGTTGTATTATCAGCATTTTGTCTGGTGTCACACACCTGTGGACAGCCATTGAAGAACAAACTATTAATTTATTTTTAAAATACATTGCAGCAAAATATTTAGCGATGCCACAGTATTATTTGAGAAGGAAAATTCCAAACAAATATCTGGATAAAGCCCTGGAAAACTTTTGGTAACTTGCAAGAACTACTTTTTGCAAGCTCACTAGACAAGCCCCACACTTTGAACATATAATTTTGAGGAAAATCCTCGTCTTATAAGTGAGAAAATACGGTGTCTATATGAACTACAAGATAGTTATTTCCCTTTAGCAGACCTGCACCTAAGCAGTGAAGAACTGAAGAGAACAGGTTGTAACAAATGGTAAATGCATTGTTTTACCATTAATCCATTGCTTACTACATTCAATATAACAATACCCAATACTATGCCTTCTTACAACATGACTAACCTTGTGGACTTACCTTGACAGCTGAAGTGGAGTTGGTTGTACTGTGGGCTTACCTTGACAGATGAAGTGGAGCTGGTTGTACTGTGGGCTAACCTTGATAGCTGAAGTGGAGCTGGTTGCACTGTGGGCTTACCTTGATAGTTGAAGTGGAGCTGGTTGCACTGTGGGCTTACCTTGATAGTTGAAGTGCAGCTGGTTGTACTGTGGGCTTACCTTGATAGCTGAAGTGGAGCTGGTTGTACTGTGGGCTTACCTTGATAGATGAAGTGGAGCTGGTTGTACTGTGGGCTTACCTTGATAGATGAAGTGGAGCTGGTTGTACTGTGGGCTTACCTTGATAGATGAAGTGGAGCTGATGGTACTGTGGGCTTACCTTGATAGATGAAGTGGAGCTGGTTGTACTGTGGGCCTACCTTAATAGCTGAAGTGGAGCTGGTTGCACTGTGGGCTTACCTTGATAGAAGAAGTGGAGCTGGTTGTACTGTGGGCCTACCTTGATAGCTGAAGTGGAGCTGGTTGTAATGTGGTCCTACCTTGATAGCTGAAGTGGAGCTGGTTGAACTGTGGGCCTACCTTGATAGTTGAAGTGGAGCTGGTTGCACTGTGGGCTTACCTTGATAGGTGAAGTGGAGCTGGTGGTACTGTGGGCCTACCTTGATAGTTGAAGTGGAGCTGGTTGTAATGTGGGCCTACCTTGATAGCTGAAGTGGAGCTGGTTGTGTACTGTGGGCTTACCTTGATAGTTGAAGTGGAGCTGGTTGTACTGTGGGCTTACCTTGATAGCTGAAGTAGAGCTGATGGTACTGTGGGCTTACCTTGACAGTATAAGTGGAGCTGGTGGTACTGTGGGCTTACATTGATAGCTGAAGTAGAGCTGATGGTACTGTGGGCTTACCTTGACAGTATAAGTGGAGCTGGTGGTACTGTGGGCTTACCTTAATAGCTGAAGTAGAGCTGATGCTACGGTGGGCTTACCTTGATAGTTGAAGTGAAGCTGGTTGTACTGTGGGCTTACATTGATAAGTCAAGTAGAGCTGATGGTACTGTGGGCTTACCTTGACAGTTGAAGTGGAGCTTGTTGTATTATGGACTAAAGTATCTGTCTCATACAGACATGTCTGGTCTGTTTGCTGCCACTGGCTTAGGTCTGAAAATGATCATTTGCCAAAGGTTCAAGTAATTATAGAGTTAAAAAAAAAGAAAGCAAACATTGTTAAAATTTTCAGATAATGTTCACTAATCAACTAACAAGGAATTTTTCAACTCAAACTTATATAAAGTGAGGTAGAATTCTTTTACAAGGAGCTCAAAACTATTTACACACATTTACAAAAATCAATGTTCATGATCAGTATCAATACGTCATTAAGTCACTGAAGGGGATTTTATACCATAACTTTTGCAGTATTTTACCATTTTTAAATTTGATGCTAACTTTTTCAACTCTATAATTGATTTATAATTTTACTTTAACAGATAATGTGACATCAGTTTCTAATGTACTAAATAATGAATAGTGTTGGAAAATATTTTTCATATCAGTTTATATTTAACTTTACATCAAATTAAGGTTTAACAGAGTGCCATTAAGATGTACCGGTAAATCAATTCAACACACACAAAAATGAGTTCAAAAAGGACACAGGGTAATTTCTTCACTGCTACTGCTCGAAACCAAAGACAGACTTTCTAAAGTCTGATATTCACTTTACTCTTAGCCTGTTACATTTTCACTGATCCAGCCTCGCTCGCAGAAACATTTCTTAGGGCTGATTTTGTTCAGGTGTGATTTAGTTCAGGTGTGATTTATTTCAGGTGTGATTTTGCTGAGGAGTGATTTTGTTCAGGTATGATTTTGTTCAGGTATGATTGTGTTCAGGTGTGATTGTGTTCAGGTGTGATTTTGCTGAGGAGTGATTTTGTTCAGGTGTGATTGTGTCTGAGTGTAATTTTGTTCAGGTGTGATTTTGTTCAGGTGTGATTTTGTTCAGGTGTGATTGTGTTCAGGTGTGATTTTGCTCAGGTGTGATTTTACTCAGGTGTGATTTTGTTCAGGTGTGATTGTGTTCAGGTGTAATTTTGTTCAGGTGTGATTCTGTTCAGGTGTGATTTTGTTCAGGTGTGGATTTTGCCAGGTGTGATTTTGCTGAGGAGTGATTTTGTTCAGGTGTGGTTTTGCTGAGGAGTGATTTTGTTCAGGTGTGATTTTGTTCAGGTGTGATTTTTTCCAGGTGTGTTTTTTTCCAGGTGTGATTTTGTTTGGTGTGATTTTTTCCAGGTGTGATTTTTTTCCAGGTGTGATTTTGCTGGGGAGTGATTTTGTTCAGGTGCGATTTTGTTTGGGTGTGATTTTGCTGAGGAGTGATTTTGTTCAGGTGTGGTTTAGCTGAGGAGTGATTTTGTTCAGGTGTGGTTTTGCTGAGGAGTGATTTTGTTCAGGTGTGATTTTGCTGAGGAGTGATTTTGTTTAGGTGTGGTTTTGCTGGGGAGTTATTTTGCTGAGGTGTGATTTTGCTCAAGCCCAAATTTTGACTCCAAGAAAACTTCTTATTGGATCATAATGATTCAATACATACTTATTATACACCATGAACCTTGCAAGGTTAAGGTATCAATATATTTCAATAATGTGTTTAAAATTTCATATGAGTAAAAACTGGTAAGAAATGTTTTGAGCTTGTGCAAAATCTCAGCTGAGAACGGATTTTGCAAGTGTGATCAGGACTAGGGCCCATATTCACCAAACTTGACTTGATCTTAAGAACCAGAATTTGCTTGAATCCCAAGATTTTCCAAGTCATGTCTTGAAAGTTATATTACCTAACAATTTCAAGTACATTCTTTTCTAAGAATATTTTTATACATATCTAAGGCTTAAATTATAGCTGGTTTCCGGCTATCCCATGTACATAAATGAAAGCGGAAGCCAAAGCGCATGCATACTCAGGTCGTCTGGCACTTGACATCTCAAATGCACTGTCAGAGTAAGGAGTGTAGACTAAGATCAGTCTTAAGTAAATTGATGTAATGAGCAATAGACTTGGATCAGGCTTAGGCAAATTGGTGTAATGAGTAGTAGACTCAGATCTGGCTTAGGCAAATCAGTGTAAGGAGCAGTAGACTCAGATCAGGCTTAGGCAAATTGGTGTTAGGAGCAGTAGACTTGGATCAGGCTTAGGCAAATTGGTGTAAGGAGCAGTAGACTTGGATCAGGCTTAGGCAAATTGGTGTAATGAGCTGTAGACTTGGATCAGGATTAGGCAAATTGGTGTAATGAGCAGTAGACTCAGATTAGGCTTAGGCAAATTGGTGTAATTAGCAGAAGACTTGGATCAGGCTTAGGCAAATTAGCGTAATGAGCTGTAGACTTGGATCAGGCTTAGGCAAATAAGTGTAATGAGCAGTAGACTCAGATCAGGCTTAGGCAAATTATTGCAATAAGCAGCAAAATCAAATGCTATTTGCTGCTTTGGGTCACTGAACCTATCTTTTAAACCTATGGATTAAGATTTTAAGCAAAATCTTCAGGATTTGGTAGAATGAATTAATAACAAATATAGTAGACAATTGTGTTGTCTTCCTCTTGCTTTACCAGGGTTCCAGTGTATGAGAGTGTTTATCATGTCAGAGGGCTGGGGGCTAGTATTGGTCTGGGAGTAAGTGACAAGAATGGGTCCTGGCATCACAGTCTGGCCCACAGACGTCAGTGTGAACACCATCTCCACAGACTGTATTCTGAAATAGGTATTATAATATGACATACAACAGGCAGGGAGATACAATGTATTTAATTATATATCGCACAATGGTCTACAATAGATACCACACTACACACTATACATTTTTACATAACTGAATACACTATAACTCACCATTCTCACTGAGAACACAATTTACAAAGAAACAGTAAAACATAAAATATGATCAAAAAATGCATTATAAAAAAAATTATGCATTCAATTACATACTTCTACTGACGTAAAAAGTGTTCATTTGTTTAAAAACACCTCATTTGTTACTAACTTAAATTAATTTTAGAACACAACTATTTTAATCTTTACCTTCCAACAAGGCGTCTCTCAGTTTCTGTGATGGTGGTACTGGGGTTAACAACATATGGAGCAAAGTTGGTCGAGGCCCCTGATGTGTAGGAAGTAGAGAGGCTCGTATCGTTCAGCTGATTTACCAACACAGACTGTCCAGCACCCAAACCTGGAAGATTTACCAATCAACATATGAGCATTGTTTGGGATTAATGAACATGGCAACAACCTTCCAGTCATAGAGTATTAGCCTAGTACACAGTACTACAATGCTGACCCAACAGTGATTGCAAGTCAAGACTTTAAAGAGACAAGAAATGTAAGCATATACAAGTCACATTACTCTGAAACTGGCTTAGAATTTAAAGCAATCATCATAAGCTCCAAGTGTAAAGAGAGGGATGCTAAACCAGTAACGCTTTCTGTTTTTAAAGACTAAACTATCTTAAAAAATGACTTTGTTGTCTTATTAAGCTTTCCTTCCAAAATAGAACATTTTCGACATCAGACTTTATTATTCTTAAATAAAGATCACAAATTACAGTAAAAATTGCTAATTGTGGTTAAAACAAAACCTCAACTGGTGTATATAAATATACGTTTTAACAAGATCTCAATAAAAATGAATCCATACCTGATGGTGTATCAATCTGAACAGAGATAGTTGTTGATCTTTTCCTTCTCCCAGTAATCCCCGAGCTAGAATCCTGCAACCCAATGGACAATGGCTCTCCATTAGTAGATGTCTGCAGTGTGGATGTTGAGCTCTCTATTAACACAGAGTTGATAAACTTGTTTGAACAAATCTCTGCCTTGTTACACAGCCTCATGTGGAGGAAGATTGTCCTGCCCACCTCCATGTTGAATTCGTTGGATCCAGAGCTTGAAGAACTGCTTGTAGAACTAGAAGTGGATTCTAGGAGGGTTACATTGTCAGTGGGCACGGATAAGTCTTGAAGTTCTGAGATGTTGTAGTAGGCAATTCCATTCATATACAGTTTGCCATTTTTCACCTCAACCTCGCCAGATGTGTTCACTCCGACCCAGATACAAGGCACAATGTCATCTATGACTTCCATTGAACTTCCGACACAGAAATCTGCAATGATTTAACCATGAATTTTGTAGGTAATTTACAATCTTTGCTTATGCATAGAGCACAAAAATTTAAATAAAATAATCAGAAGCTATGTAAACATGTGTAGTTATATGTTAAATGAAATTGATCTTAAACATTGACAAGCAAAGGATTAACACTCTTATACCACTGTATGTATAACAAAGTAATATGATCATGTCATAATGTTTTATATCATCTGTAAACAATTTTATTATTAAAAGCCAATTAACCCTTAGCTGACCACAGGAAGAACTGCCGCTACTCCTACGAGACACAATTTCAGATATGTAACTAACCATATCGGGAGATACTTGGATCTGTGCTAACATCCCAGGATTCTCCTGTCGAGGTTGGATCTTCTGATTTGAGGGCTGTTTCTGGATACACTGTCTCATTGAAATGGCTTGCACCAACAGCCGTGGCATTCACACTGTCAGGAGAGGGTGATTCTAACAGAACTGTGACACCTGGAGTAGAGATCAGAACATACCACATAAATCACAATACAACGATGTAACATTTTATTAACTATTAACTCCCCCATATTAGAGAAAGGACCTACAATAAACATGTATGTTTTAAACACACAATTATATAACCTACACAGTACGTTTATTACAAAAATAAACAAACAATTACAAGGAACACAATATGACCCTGTGAGAAAATATCTAAAATAACAATATCGCAGTTTATAACCAAATACACCATAAATACTACAAGCATTTGTATGTGTACTTCACAAATGTGTATAATGTGCACCATAAAGAATCAAAACAAGTAGCTGTCAATCTGGGACCAAGACTTTTACACAGGAGACTGTTACTTCACTTATCCGTATGGCTGAACATTGTTCTATTTATTATGAAGTTACTCACACTAGTAGATCTGAAATATGTATTTATGGATAGTTGGGAAATAAGTGTTTGTTCGTTTGTTTATTGGGTTTATCGTCACACCAGCAGTATTTCAGTCATCTGGAGACGGTGTCCACTTGAAGCAGATATAGTGCTGCCTTTACTGTGTATAGCATGCCATGAACACCTGGCATGATACCACACCCAGTCACATTATCCTGACACCGGGCCAACCAGTCGTGGAACTACCCTTATATTTGCTTGAGCGTTAGCAAGGGAGCTATACCACTACCATTTTTAACGACTTTGGTATGTCGCAGCCCTGGATCGAACCCGGGGCCTCCCGTACCTGGAACCGACGCTTTAGATTGCGCTACAAGGTCCGGTAGGAAATAAGTGTGTTGAAACACTCTAACTGATAAAAGTGCATATGTGGCCTTGGGAGGTGCTGACATGGATGAAAATTAAATAGTAGCCGAGATAAAAAGCATCATTAAACCTGGATTTACACAATTTAATTTTATTATTAATATATATTTTAATATAATAATACAATTCATCAGTGATGGCTATGCCAGAGTGCATACACCTCATTACAGAAGTAACCCAGTGTGTAGATGTACTTCAACTCGGTTGGAACTATCTGGTATCCAGCCATGATACTCCACTAGTCAGTTAAGAGGATTTCATAAACACGTTATTTCGAGTCGTTAGAATTATACTCATAAACTGTACTTGTTTTCAACAGTTTTAAACAATAAACATTCAAATTAAAGAAACATTTATCAACATGTTTATTACTGGAATCAAAGTCTTTTATGTAAACTTTGCCTAGTAATATGAAAAACATCTGACGTGTATACAATTTTCAAAACATCTGACATATATACAATTTTCAAAACATCTGACATATATATACAATTTTCAAAAAATCTGAAATACATACAATTTTCAAAACATCTTACATATATACAATTTTCAAAATATCTGACATATATACAATTTTCAAAACATCTGACATATACAATTTTCAAAATATCTGACATATATACAATTTCCCAAATATCTGACATATATACAATTTCCAAAATATCTGACATATTACAATTTCCAAAATATATGACATACACAATTTTCAAAATATCTGACATATACAATTTTCAAAAACATCTGACAGATTACAATTTACAAAACAAGTTAACAACCTAAGAACAAACCTACAACTGACCAATTGCTCATACTGCTGTTATATATCTTTGCTGCCAACAAAAAAAGCAACCTACCTGATGTGAAGTTGAGAGTGGTTGACAACCCGGCCTCGTTGATGCATCTCACACTCACATAGTAGGTGGTGTTGTGTTCCAGTAAACCAGTTAGATTTGTATTTATTCCTGAGGCAGCTGTACCAGTTGAGGTGAAATTCTGAAGCTCACTACCACCAGGTGTTGTACCAATGGCCCACTCATATTCCTGATGTGATTAGAAAGGCTATTTTATATTAAAACTGTCACCTGCTATATTCATTTACAGCAAACAAAAAAATCTCATTCTACAAAGTGAGTTGCATTATAACAAGACATTGATAGGTGTTACATTATCATATGACATTGTAAAAAGGTAGACGCATTTTGGGACAACCTTGCAAGAAGTTAGTTGCATTATAAATATGAGCTTGAAGGTAGCTTGTTGCATTAAAAATATGAGTTTGTAAGAAGTAAACTGCATTATGACATAAAGGTGTAATCAGTTAGTTGCATTTGGACATGGTCTTATAGGAAATTAGTTACATTAATACTTGACCTTGTAGGATGTTAATTTTATCAAAATAAATGTTTGAACACAAGGACAAGGGCCAGAAAGCCAAAACCATATTTCCAATTTTTACAATATTTGGAACTGTAAGGTAATAAGATATTTGGTGTTGAAAGTAACTATATTTATTTTGTCTTAAGTGGATTAATTTTTTTTATACATCACATACCACTACAGTTTAGTGGATAATGATTTTTAATACATAATTTAATTTACATATACATGATACGATATCTTTCTTACCTGTATTTCTGTGTTGTCATCGGAACACAGCCACACGGCCTTGATTGTACTATTTGAACTCTGGTACTCTACCGGAGTGAAGTCCCCTTGATTGACATCGATGTACAACATTACACTTGGGTCGAACTCTGGGGATGTGGTATCCACGGCAAAACCATCAGAGAATGACACAGCAGTGGCGCCAGACCCCAACATGGATCGTACTGGGAGATAGTGTTTTAATTGAAATCCTAAATGCACATTTATTGAGAAAATATGTTTTTTAAATATTACTGATTGCCCAGTGCTAAAAAATGTATTGTAAATGCCCGTCTTACATAAGAACGTATTAGTTTAGAATGTATCCTATTTCAAGGCATCTTCAAACATACAATTTATAAATACAATGGTTTTTGTTTAAAAAGTGATGATGTGTATTGTTCAATCTATGTAAGTTTTTTCATAAATTAGTTATTTAAAGGTGGTATCCAAATGTTTGCCCATGTCATATATATGTAATAATATCTGACCTCTGTTTGGGGTGTTCGTGCATAGTTTTGGCAGAAAGAATATACTTCAATCTTCAGGTTAGACAATTTTCAACAGTATCTCAATTTTAGGGCAGTAAACCTTGTTAATCAACTAAAATATTTTTTAAACCTATAAATACCAGTAAGAACGATTGGGATTCCTGCTAGAAATTGACATCGACGTCAGTACAGATCACATGAATGCACCTAAACATAAGTGGTCACATGGTTGTCTTAGTTTAAAAATAGCTAACTGTGCAGCGTGGCTCAGATAGGAAATGCATTTTTGTAATTATGATTGATTTGTTATGGTTCAAATTTTACACAGGTGTATGCCATCAATAAACAGCATTTCTCAAGATCTGTTCAGGTAACTGTAACAATTAAGTTATTAGGTTGTTTAATAAAAACAAATTCCTGTGGGATACCACCATTAAGAAGTTCATTGTAAAATTAAACTAATATTATGCTTTTATAATGAAATATCAATTAAAGCAGAAATATTTCAAGTAAGAAAGTATGTTCTCAATTAAATTTCATAGCAAGATAGACAAAACAGAACAAAAGAGAGCAACCTACATTGTTATGATAATAAGCTATGTTGATAGGCTTGTAATGATATTAAATGATCACTTAATGTATATGTAGAACACACACCTATGAGATTTCCATAAAAAATTAAAAAAAGTGATAAAGTATGCTGTGAAAAAGGTTTTTTAACATGATAATAGATCATACAATAATCAGCAAGTTACCTATGAGACAGTATGTCCCATTTGATAATAGACCGTATAATAATCAGCAAGTTACCTATGAGACAGTATTTCCCATTTGATAATAGTATTTCCCATTTGATAATAGACCTTACAATAATCAGCAAGTTACCTATGAGAAAGTATGTCCCATTTGATAATAGACCGTATAATAATCAGCAAGTTACCTATGAGACAGTATTTCCCATTTGATAATAGACCGTGTAATAATCAGCAAGTAACATATGAGATAGTATTTCCCATTTGATAATAGACCGTATAATAATCAGCAAGAAACCTATGAGATAGTATTTCCCATTTGATAATAGACCGTATAATAATCAGCAAGTTACCTATGAGATAGTATTTCCCATTTGATAATAGACCGTATAATAATCAGCAAGTTACCTATGAGATAGTATTTCCCATTTGATAATAGTATTTCCCATTTGATAAAAGACCGTATAATAATCAGCAAGTTACCTATGAGATAGTATGTCCCATTTGATAATAGACCTTACAATAATCAGCAAGTTACCTATGAGATATATTTCCCATTTGATAATAGACCGTATAATAATCAGCGAGTTACCTATGAGACAGTATGTCCCATTTGATAATAGACCTTATAATAATCAGCAAGTTACCTATGAGATAGTATTTCCCGTTTGATAATAGACCTTACAATAATCAGCAAGTTACCTATGAGATAGTATGTCCCATTTGATAATAGACCGTATAATAATCAGCAAGTTACCTATGAGACAGTATGTCCCATTTGATTATAGACCTTACAATAATTAGCAAGTTACCTTTGAGATAGTATTTCCCATTTGATAATAGACCGTATAATAATCAGCAAGTTACCTATGAGATATATTTCCCATTTGATAATAGACCGTATAATAATCAGCAAGTTACCTATGAGATAGTATGTCCCATTTGATAATAGACCTTACAATAATCAGCAAGTTACCTATGAGATATATTTCCCATTTGATAATAGACCGTATAATAATCAGCGAGTTACCTATGAGACAGTATGTCCCATTTGATAATAGACCTTATAATAATCAGCAAGTTACCTATGAGATAGTATTTCCCATTTGATAATAGACCTTACAATAATCAGCAAGTTACCTATGAGATAGTATGTCCCATTTGATAATAGACCGTATAATAATCAGCAAGTTACCTATGAGACAGTATGTCCCATTTGATTATAGACCTTACAATAATTAGCAAGTTACCTTTGAGATAGTATTTCCCATTTGATAATAGTATTTCCCATTTGATAATAGACCATACAATAATCAGCAAGTTACCTATGAGATAGTATCTCCCATTTGATAATAGTATTTCCTATTTGATAATAGACCTTACAATAATCAGCAAGTTACCTATGAGACAGTATGTCCCATTTGATAATAGACCCTATAATAATCAGCAAGTTACCTATGAGACAGTATGTCCCATTTGATAATAGACCGTATAATAATCAGCAAGTTACCTATGAGATATATTTCCCATTCGATAACAGACCGTACAATAATCAGCAAGTTACCTACCTATGAGACAGTATGTCCCATTCGATAAAAGACCGTACAATAATCAGCAAGTTACCTATTAGATAGTATTTCCCATTTGATAATAGTACTTCCTATTTGATAATAGACCTTACAATAATCAGCAAGTTACCTATGAGACAGTATGTCCCAGGTGATAATAGACCGTATAATAATCAGCAAGTTACCTATGAGATATATTTCCCATTCGATAATAGACCGTACAATAATCAGCAAGTTACCTACCTATGAGACAGTATTTCCCATTCGATAAAAGACCGTACAATAATCAGCAAGTTACCTACCTATGAGACAGTATGTCCCATTCGATAATAGACCGTACAATAATCAGCAAGTTACCTACCTATGAGATAGTATGTCCCATTGTAGTTTGTACTCAGGGTGAGATTGTTCAATGTAAAAGGGATGAGAGACTGGCCACTCGTGGAACAGCTGGGGTCACATAGTATCTGGGAGCAGGCATCAGAACATGGTAGACATGGCTCAGAGATCTGTGAAGAGAGTCAACAATTACCATTCAACATATATTTATGAGCAAAAATACTGTTTTAGTTATTTGTTTATAATTACATGAAAGGCATCAAGACATATAGTTAGCAACTCTAAAAGCATATAGTGCAGCTCTTGATCCCAGTTCCACGTGGGAATCATGATAAGCAGATTAAGAACCATCCATGATAAGGAAAACAGACACATTCTCCTATAAACCAAATGTCAATTTCATTGCGGTTAGTCACAGACTTGGGATTTCTCAGCCTCTCACAACATGGGTTCGAGTCCCGGACAGGGCAAGAATGAACATCATGTTGGTACGATTTCCAGTTAGCCTGTGGTGCATCAGTGGAAAGTCTGAGATCTTCCTTCAACAATAATTAACTAGACATCACCAATATGGTGATAATTGTGTGTAACAAAAAACAAACCAAAAGTAACAATTTCATCAACATAACCAAATCATTATTGTGAATTACGTTAGGCTCATCACAAGGGGGCTCAACAATAAGAATATATGACAAAGTCCTATGAGTATTGCAACATATACCAAACTCTGAAAAGGCACAGAACAAAGGTATTTCACATGCAAGCCAAGCGAAAAGTAAGAACACATTTGTGATGAGTCATTTAAGGAAAAGAGTAAACCCGACAGTTACCGCCTTGGAACGGTCAGTCGGCAATATGAACCGACTGGGGTGCTTAAACCGGTTTTACAGAGCTCTAACCTCGCACTTCCTGACGAGTTTCTCAAATGCAAGCAACAAAAAGAAAAAACGATCTATTTGAAAACAAAATGTCCATGCGCGGATATTTTCTATACGTTATGACGAAAGTAGTGACGTCATCAAAACATAATGTCCACATAGTGTTCAGAAAAGGAATATGGTATTATTTCGATTTGGAAAACAACACAAAATGGTTGACCACAAATAAAATCCAGTAGTAATTATTTCTGTACAGTTTACAAAAAGGCCCATCCATACTCACCACAGTGAAAGGCGCAACGTCTGGTGTTGTTCTGTTTGTGCCGATACCAGCCTCGTATTGAATTATCGGAATGGTTCCTGCCACAAATGGCTCACCATAGCGACAGTAGGCCTCTGGATCTGGTGGAAAGATGAGATTGTCAAAGGTGGCTCGACCTTCCCAGTTGTTGTACACAGAGAGAGGAGGCATGTAATTGTTTTTGTTCCATGCGTGAAGAATCACTTTGGTGCTGTTACTCAGTGCGGGTATTCCACACATCTCTGTCAATTGTCTATCAAGGGCTTCTACTCGCATACACCATGACTCCTGGACCAAGAATAGAGAAATATATATCAAAAATATATATTACACTGTCATAAACTTGTCATTTGCATAAACCCTCATTTGCATTTATATTTATTATTATAATCTGGGTTTTTTTCATTAACTGACACTACAAACCAATTAAGCTACTTTTGAGTGTCCATTTACTTTTTCTGTCCCACAAACAAGTCAATAAACTTGTGTATTATCCACAACACCATGCATTGTTTTGTCAATAAAACTGAATATAACAATTTCAAGTGACCGGTTATGGTATAGAAACATTAAAAAATACAATTTATTACATTATATTCACCAAAGTTAAATCATTAAGGAAATTCAATGCATAAAAGCGCAGCATCTCACTTGTCTACAGAGTTCCATCCATAGGACTTTTTGAGGAACGATTACATATCGACCACGCTCATGGGCAGCACCAATAAACAAAAAACTGTCAATGTTAAATCAGACTTCACTTTTTACTGTATAAGTCACAGCCTCTGCCTAAACAAATTTAAATTTTCTTACCGTAAGGTCTTCCTTGACGACATCAAAGGCGATGTGGTAGCGAACAGCACTAGCTGAAGGGTCATAGGTCAAATAGGCATAGACAGACATGTCATCAAGGGTATCGTTGTAGAACTTGCACCACGATACAATGTATGGGTTTGGTCCTGAAATAAGCGGTTATATAAACATATTTATGATCGACAGTATGTTTATTATTATTTGTTACCATATAAGGGTTCAACCCTGAAAGAGAAGAACATGGAAGTACTGATCTCATATTGATAGGTAATAGGCAAATATCTCGTAAAATAAAAATGAATGACATTCTAACTGTCATTATTTTATTGATAGAAAACCAATATTGAGGTTGAAAATTGAATACTGATGCTTTATATTGGGTGAAAAAAATTACATTCCTAAACTGAAAAGAATTTGGTAATTAATTAATATTGAAAATAAGTAACAACAAACCTGTTGGTGAAAAAGAGGTGTTGGCACACAGTTGAAGAATTGTGCTCATGACAATTGAACTGCACGTATTTAAATATTAAGATAGAGCAACTGTAATGCGGCACCTCCAATTAAGAGTATCAAAATAAGGGTTAAAATGCTTCAAAACAGGAGGTTGAGGGTTCGAATCCCGGTATGGGCACTAATGGCCAACTTTTCTCTTCCTATGGTTTTCACTTTAACATTTATTTTTCTGCATCATTCTACCAGATGTAGAATAAAATGTTTAGTTTTTAATTTTTATTTTGTAAATGAATCTTAATTGAATCAATTTTGCTAAATTTGATTACAAATTTATTACCTGATAAAGTCAAAACTATTTGGTGTAATTATTTTATATTTTGCAGCATCAACCAAACTTTTTTATAGAACATTTTGGGCAACTCTAAAATAAATCGTTTGCCTACCATGAGCTTGGTGACTTTTTTAATAAAGCACAATCAGCAGAAAAAATAGGAAAATCAGCCTAAAACATGTTGAGTTTGTAAACAAATAATTACATATTGCAGATATCAAACCAATCAAGAAACATTTTTGGTTGTCTAATGTTATAATTTGTTTCCAAACGATACTCAATAGCAAAACACTCCTTAAGAGGATATAACATAATATTTGGAGTTCTCTTATTTCTAAAAAGAAGACACCTTAAATAATAAATAAAAAAATTGATAAAATTTGGCATAAACATCACCATCAAAGTATACAACACACTACCGGTAGTTGTGTTCATTTTCAAATTCTGCATATTGTCCATTACACTTGTGCAACCATAATCAAAACCATGCTGACTCAATCAATGAGAAAGCAGGAATAAAGAGGCTTTGATAAGTAGCAATAGTAAATATGACAATTTAATGGTGTCTTTTATCTCGTGTATAACGTACCTGCATACAGCTGGAAGCCACAGGATGTCTGAGAGATTGGCGTGGTACGAGGAGTGCTTGTGAAGGTGTCTGAGACATTGGCCAGTATCGCAGGACAGTCACACACGCTCGAACAATTGGCCATCTGAAATATAGAAAAATAACTTTAAATTGCTAGTTTTGTCAGAAATAACAGAAAATCGCAATCAAATTCAAATAATAATTCAATAATGGTCATTGTGACCAAATACAAGCAGAGGACAATGCTTCCCTTAAACATAAATAACGAGCATGCTGAACGCAAATTATCATGCATTCTGTTAAATTATGCATTTATATGTCAAATGCCTTATATTAGTTAAATAAACCTTTTAAGTATCAGTTAGATAAATGAAAAGAGCACTTACAATTGGTGTATCCAAGCAACAGTCACACAGCACATTAGTCCAGTCTTCGGCAAAGGTGTGGTCATACAGGTGAATGTTAAGGTTGTCAGCATCCCAGAAAGTGACCCCTGTCACTGCATTGCCATTACAATTGGCTGCCTGGATGTCCAGCTAAAGGTGGGGAAGAGGATCCAATGAGAATAGCAATGTGTTGGACAAGAGACATATTTTTCCCCTTTTTGCAACTATACCTGAATACAAGCAACTTCCCACAAAGATTCATTCCCCAAATTAATTTAATTTTACACCAAGTAAGAAAAATACATTAAATATCATTTGTTCATTTTCTATTTTCTGAGATTTGGATATGTCTGTGTACATAAGTTACAAGTGAAACTTTAATGATATGTTTTCACAGAAGCTTACAGCTGCATAATTTATTGGCCCATTCAATTATGTTTTTAAAACAAAACATAACGCAAATTTTATTCCCAAAATTGTTTAAAATGGAGTTCATTTTCCCCAAAAACTAAGGTAAGACTGCTTTGTCAAAAAATCATATAAAAAGCTTACAGATGCTGCTTAATGAGAGACATTAATGAATAGTCTCCCCTGGATAATTCCTAAATGCAAGTAGGTCGTTTCGTTTGTTTTACTTGGTTTTTATGCTTGTGTTGTATGTAGTTTATGTTGACTTTTCTTCATTTCTTGTGATACCCAGGTTAACAATCATCAAGAAACACTTCCTTTTCCTTTTTTAAATAACATATCTCTATAATTATTTAAATGAATTTTAAGCTTATATTTATGCAAAAGTCATAAATTTCACTGTTTGTAATTGCAATATGTACAAAAGAACAGGCGAAAAATGCCAAGAATTCCAACTAATAGGATCTACCTACTGTTTGGAATACCTTGGACATTAACTAACAAGGGAGACAATTTTCCTCTAACCAATGTACCCCATTCTTCTAATTTCAACATTAAAACATACAATTATTGGGAAAATGCCATAGAAATCATAATACTGCATGAAGAAGGATTTATCTCATTCTGACATAAAAGACAAATTTATTACTTAACAACGTTAACGAGAAAACCATCTCGTTTTTTGTAAAGAATGTTCTGTAAGTTATTTTGTCCAAAAACTTCCTATATTATATTACTATATAAAAGACGCATCGTGTCTGCTTGTCTTATATTGTAAATGCATGCATTTAAAAAAATGAACAATATATACCTCATAATTCCCCCCTTTTAACATATCTGCATTTCGGGAGTATGCCGCTGTATATATTATGTCATATTTTGTGTCTCGAGAAATTTTGATGGTAACATCTTCTGTCAAGTTCTTCATCTGGATATTTTCAGGTCTGTGAACCAGTAACCAGTCTATTCCGGCAGGATCTTCAAGTGAGGGAATGTTAAGCACAGTCCAGTTGCCATCTCGAAGTGACATACTCCGTGGTTGACAAGTGGGTCCAGGCACGGTTTGGTGAAGAATCACACCTAGTGGAAAGATGACAAATTTGTGTTTTTCAAAACTTTGGTCATAATCATCTTTGGTTCTTAAAAGAATTGCTGAAGCTTTATTGGCTGGTCAGTTTCTCCATGGCTGCTCTCCATTTCTTAAGATCCTCTGCATATTCCAATGCCTGGTTGAAGCTCATAAGATTTTCCATGTTTGGGAAGTGATGTATATAGGTCAATAACATTGGCTCAAAACCTGGACTTATATTTTCCTGACCTATCACTTTTTTCCATCTTAGGGTAACTGGAACTGCACTGATCTGACCTGATGGAATGTCTTACATGACAAAAAGATAATAACTTGTGATGAGGTTGGAAAATATACCCGCATATTTTTATTGTCTTCTTTTTTTTTTTTTTTTTTTTTGGCGTATCAACAAACCCATTGATGGACCTTATATAGCCCCAAATACTTTGAATCTGGGGGTATTAATAGGAATGTTTCCATGGGACATAGGATGGCCATGTCTTAAGCCTGCTCAAGTTGGGTTAATTTTTTGCAAGCAAGGGTCACAACTCTGCAAATATTAAGTGGATAGTAACTTGACCTGATTTTAAATATCCATTATTCCGAACCAAATTAGAAACAATACCTGCAAAGGTTATAGATCAGAAACAACAAAATGACTGATGCATAAATATATATGTCCATTCACCATACTTCAAATGGGAGTAGTGGGGGAGTGTATTTAAACACTAAAAGTTTTAAAAAATACTCATTCACAAACTAATACTTCAAAGGTTTTATAAATAAACACACATCTGTCACAGATATAAAATGAAATTTGTCTTTCTAAACTTTAATTGCCAAAGAATTTCACCTACAAGTTAATTAATTCACAATGCTGACATTGTCTTAACGATCCTCACCTGATACTTGAGATGTTGATCCCCACCAGACAATGTCAGACGTCCATTCGGTGCCCTCAGTCACATGACCTGCCGTAGGGCTGGACTCATCATATACAAGTGGAGATGTCCTAGCAGTACTAGTGAGGCCAGCTCTGTTAGTGGCAATGATGTTCACAAAGTACAGGGTACCAGCCTGTAATTGACATGAGGGGATTCGAATGTATCCCTTACTATGCTGAATTTCATGAAATTATAAAACAAACAACATAATTTATAAGATTTTATAATAATAACTGCTGAGGAAGGAAGCTATGTGAATTGCTACAGAATCAGGTGCAAATAGTTCACTTTCTGAACAGATGGCTCTATTGGATCTATACTTATTGCCGAAGTTTGTTCAATTTTTGCTTAGAAGGTTAAATATATGCATTGTGTTAAAGTTTCAAATAAAAGATGGCAGAGAGATGGCAAAGATTTAGATTTGGATTCAAATCCCTTATGTTGGTTGATATACAATACAATAAGTTTATTAGTAAATTAAGGCATCATGTCCACAGTGCAATCAATTGCCAAAAGTTTGTTTTTGAAGCATAAAAAACATATTAGTTTTCAACTTAATTTTTCAAGGATAAACATTAAAGTAATGGCGCTTTTAGGTTTTGCTAGCAGTTTTTGAAGAATTTATTGAAGCAACTTAAAACAGTAGTTTTCAAAGAAAAGTGACTTAATTACTTACCAGAAGTGTTGTGTTGGTGAAAATGTATTCTGTCTGGTTACCATCCATGGTTACCATGGCAACAGCTGTGTATGCGATGTTGTTACTGGCACAAGAGCCTTGTGTCAGTAAGGTGACATTGAAGGTGTCAATTCCTGAGTCAAGGTCCTCGAACCCATCCCACATCACGGATACTTCAGTGGCAGATCTCTGATAGGCAATTGTCTGAAACAGCATTGTATGTGAAATTTTACAATTTGTTGTCTTGATTTTTTCAATTTCATTAAACTATGCAAACTTGGTAGCCAAGTGATAAATAATGCCCTGAAGCATTTTGCCTGTTATTTAATCTCTCATTTCTCTCTATACTTAAAGTATCATGAAAAAGCACTCTTGCAATTTTCATTTGATTGTAATGAAAATATCGGGTGCACAAATTCACATGGTACTTCAAGATAATTATGACTTTTCGTCAAAATGGATGCAAATTTAAATTGCACTTACCATATTATAGAAGGGTCCACCCTTAATCTGGCCTTGACTTGGGTTGGTGATGTCCACAGTGAACTGATGGTAGGCAGTAGCACATTCTCCTGCCTTGTCCACACCTGCAATACCATAGTGAAACCATGTTTCGTTCCTTTTTTTTACATCATACTGACACTACTTTTGTCATAATTACAAGGTCCAGTTAATTATTAGTGGAGAAAGACCCCGGAATTATGTCTCAGTATAACCATCAGCACACAGCAGGTTAGCTGGAAAATCTCATAAGAGTTTTTTTCAACAGGGGCATGAACATACATGGTGAGTGGCTGAGATGTTACAACTTTTATCGCTCGGTCACAGGTGCCCCTGCCCCACAGTGAAGACAGAAGAGTTCATAAAACATCATGTATGTATTTTTTTCAGTTGTAAATTGTTTTAACAGAAAATAGTTACAAGTTTTTGTCAATGAAACATCTAAGACAAAACTTTGTTGTGGTAACTGGTTTTATTATGGGTCATTAATTTATTAAATATGCTTATACGTTTACAAGTTATGTATGTCAATCTGAACATAATATTGTAAAATAGAATGTGTTGTCCATAAAACTTTATACTAACCCACAACCCAGACTACATAGGAGTGATTCTGCTCCAGAGAAAGACCGGTCAGTCTAACAAAGGTACTGATGCCCGTGCTGCGGATGGCCTCAATGTTGAAGAGCTCTGCTTTTCTTGCCTCTGTGGCTGAACCTCCAGAAATCTGTATGGACACATACAGGTGTTATAAAGATAACAAAATGCTGCACAGACCAACCTATATAACAGAATTTTACTTATAGATGAAGGAGCAAGTGGAATCTAAAGGAAAGTTAAGTTTGTTTATAGGGTTAATTGTCCCACCAACTGTATCCACAGATGTAGTGCTGCTTCACTGAGTATAGCATGCCATGAACACCTGGCATGATACCACACCCAGTCATATTATACTGACCGGGCCAACCGGTCATGGAACTACCCTTAATTTGCTTAAGCATTAGCAAGGGAGCTATACCACTACCATTTTTAATGACTTTGGTATGTCCCAGCCCAAGATCGAACCTGGGGCTTACCGTACATGGAGTCGACGCTCTACCGACTGCACTACCAGGTTCGGTGTAACTAAGTTATGTACTGATATATTAAGCACTTAGTCAAAATACAACAGCAATATTTGTCATTATCATAAGTGTTTCTGAGCCAGATTTCAAAACAGTCTAAGAGATAACTGGTATATATACGTATCCACTTACATAAGTTTGACAGCTTTCATTGGCAGCATCAGTATGGTTTGACAGAGCAATGTAGTACAACATCATGTCATGTTGAGACAAAAATGAACTCCAGGGAACCTCCAGATATGTGTCTGTACTCACATAGTCATTCACATTTATTGTGCCAGCTGTGGGTTAATAAACAACAACAGAAATCAAGAAAAATATTGCAAAAATACCATAGGAACAAATCTAATTTAGTGATAATTCAAAAAAAAGATTTTTTTATTCATTAACAATGATTCATTCGTTTGATGATTTATTTTTTTTAAATTTGCAAGAAATAAGGTTGCAAGGAAATTTTTCAAAGCCCAAATGTCACTGAGGATGAGTGTAAAGTTGAATTTGCAAAGTGCTTTATCAAGGAAATTATCCAGCAATACATCAGAATGTGCATTTCTCCCATCAATGTTCCTCTGCAATTCAAAAGAAAAACGAACGAATCAGATTATTGGTGATCTATATTACATTATGTCAAAAATTAAATTATTAATCCTAACCAGTGACTTGTCCCTGGTCTGTCACGTAGAATCCATTGGACGTGACAGTCGCCGTGGCATAGGTGGTGCTGTGGGCGATCACAGTGAAATAGTAGATGGCTGTGCCGCTGATAAGGTCAAGGTTATTAAAGGTAATGGTCTCATTGAGCCAGGCATTGGTAAATGGCACCACATTGTCCCTTGTCTCTGGAAGACGTCTGTCTGTTCCCAGACCCACCTCATAATAGGCAATCTCCTGGTTGGGGTCCCTGACTGCAGTCTGCACGCCCTGGTTGCCTGAAGGTAACAGATTAATATTTACTAATGTAAGAACCTTATGTCTGATAAAAGTATGATTTGACAGAAGTGCAAGTAACAATTGTAGAAAGAGATTTACAATCCACAAGCTATAATGTTTTATAGTTACCATCAATTTTTGTGGTAAGATTTTTGCATGATTAAACTCATATCATAAGCCATTTAAAATTAATATAATATCATTTCACATGCTGTTTCCATGTTTCCATGTTTCAAAATATCTTTGGTTGCAAGTTACGGTTGGTATTGTATGTGCAGAGTTTCTTTTTAATAGTGTCTTCCCAAGACCATGTCAATCGCCCAAGGCTACATTGGTTAAAACAGATAAAATTGTCACCAAACTCATCACCAAGACATGCTGATAAACTAGGCTCACCTGTCAGGATATCCTCCACATTGACTTCTTCTTTAACTAAGCCAAATCCCTCCCAGTTGGCAGAAACTGTTGAGAGCGATGTCTGGACACTGAGATCATTACGCAACACCCCTCCATCATACACTGATCCTGGTAAGAGTGGGAATGAGCTAACCGTGACACCATCGGACCGAAGAGTGAACACATAACCCATGGCGTTTGTCACGCGCAGCAGGGAATAGTAACGCGAGCCCTCATCCAGTTCGAGCTGGGGATTGATGCCTCGAGTGTTGGCTTGGGGAGAAAAGACTTCATGATAAGATAGAAAAAAATAACATGAAATCCTGTGCATTTGCTTTTGAGAAGCTTTAAAAGTTTGTTAGATTATACATTATGCTATATCCAAGCACATTTCTAAATTTCGAAGTATGATTTAACTTATAATTGATGTACTTTGGAAGTAAATTATATGAATGAATGATGAACCACCTTTTACATCTTGGTTTACAGTTCAGGGGCACAATTAGTTAATCATTATGGCCATAAAAATAAAAAAAAGGCTGTGTTAGAATAACCAATATATCTATCTGAAATCCCTTTAAAATACATATAGTCAGTAAAGGCATTTCTATCTTTGGTTTTTACAACCAGTGTATAAGAACATACTATTCATATTGGTGAAGTTCTGTAGGACCAGTCCATCTGTCCGTTCAATAGCCCACTCATATTGTATGGCAGGACATGGGTCACCTGTCACATCCCATTCTGCCTCCAGCTGGGTAGAGATAGTCTGGAATTGGCTGCAACATAGATACATTCAATGCATGTAAGAAAACAACAACTGGCTGCAACACATACACTTTCACAGCATTCAACTAAACACAAAACTCACAAGAAATGTTACTTTACTATCGTGTCTCTATGGCACCATCACATAACACTGGCCATTATAGTGCCTACATACTATTATTGCAAGACATAGTCCCAGAGTCAGTTTCATTTTATTTTGTCTTGTCTTCAAAGTATTCATTTTTTTTTATTTTACTGTACAAAGCAACAGCCATATGGTGACTGTAGGCTATTATTGCAAGATTAAGGTTCAACTTATCTAAATTAAAGATTTTTATTTTGCCTTAGTGAATAAATACTTATTTAAAGAATGAAGACTTTGAAGTTTTTGCTGAAGCTACAATGGAATATTAATACAATGAATCAGTTGTATTGGGTATAGGGAGGAAATGTAAATGAAGTAATACCAACTACACAAACTTACATATCCCCGAAGGCAGAGGTCTCTGTGTCCCAGACAGCTACAGTAGAGAGGGGCGCCAGTCCCTGACTCAGGTATGAGATGTAAACACCGTTAGAGTTGATACCAGTACCCAGTCCTGCCTGGTTCTCTCCCTTGATGGTGACAAACACCTGCAATGTAAATACAGAAAGGTTAGTTGAATCATACTTATTTAATATCAAGGTTTAATTTATAACCTGCTCCATTCATGTAAAGCCCATACTCATATTTAATTAATACTAAACAACTATATACATTGGTTACAAAGCGTCTTGCTAATGGCTAAACAACAAATGGTGCCAATCCTGATTGGAGAAATCCTAATGAAGGATTTCTAATATTTATCTTAACTATTTGCCCAAGCCTTATCAGTTCATGCTTAGTATACTAAAGCTTTTAACTAAAACCTAATGCAACACAAAAAGGTCATGCAAATTGGTATCGTTAACTGGTGACTTGCTGGAAACATCATACACTATACTTATGTTAATGGTGTTTCCTGCAAGTAAATGGTAAGTGCTGCCCTTACCTGTCTCTGGCCAAGCAGATTAAGACCTTCTATCATGTAGAAATTGAGAGTAGAGTCAATCTCAATGAAGGGCATGATTTGTCCTCCGCCTGGGGTAGAGCCGACAGCCAACAGGTACCTAGTGAAAAAAGTTTTATTGTTATCAGAGCCTGTATGATTAGACATTGAAAGTACAAGACACAGTACAGAATGAGAGCATCATTGTAAGGCAGATCTGTCAAAAACATAATGAATGGTTTTATATGACTCCAACTATTGCTATTTTTGAGAGTTTCTATTGATGTCTATTGAGCTCCCAAAAAGTAGCAAAAACAATATGCCCATGTTTTTGGTTAAGAACACCAACTGTTCATCGCATGCTTTTCACTTACGCCGATTGGATAAGCCAGTTATTAAAAAAAAGGCAATAAAATTAAGAATGTGGCCTTGTTAAGTTTATGGCTTTGGGGAGGGTAGTCACGACGTGTTTACGCAGCTGGACAAAGCCTCAGGCTGCTCTGGTATAAGGAAATGAGTGGGGATTATTCTTGCTGACCAATGGCAGTGCTGTAAGCCCATGTGTATAAAGCATGAACAAATGTTCTATGTTTAGTTGAATAAACTCTCCCTTATGAATTTCTTGTGTAAAGAAAACATCAAGTTTTTTGCTTCCCCTCCAGCTGTGATCTCATAACCATTTACGGCAGGGAGAGGAAGTCTAAAGAAAGTCACATTTGAAACCTTGAAACAGTCTTGATTGAAAATTTTGGAACTTCCAATCAAGACAGTTTGACCTAACTTATAAAAATAGTAGCAACTAACGAAAGAACTTTTTAACATATTAACGTCATTGAAATAATTAAATAACTATTCAATAAGTACAACTTAAAGATATCAGAACATACTACCGGTAATTTAAAAGAATTAGACACAGGTTTCTGAGAAAATATTAAAAAATTAACAAGTTTCCATTCGGTTGTTTCTATCCCTTCACTTAGCAAAATTCTTTTAAGAGTAAATCTTTTTTTTCAAATCCCAAATTACTTGTGTATGCCAGATTCAGGGTCAGTAAAGTGGGTCCACGCCACCGCTAAATGGGTCACAGTTTCAATACACACTGCATCTAACATCAGACACTCTGAAAAATAACATACAATAAGTAAATAAAAAATTTAATAATATTATTTATCTAAAAAGTAAATACTGAAATATGTCATTTAAAATAACCTATGTGGTAAAAAATCATAAAAAAATCATTAGTTTACCAGCAAAATGTTCAAGAGCATGATAATTTACCATTTCTGTGTTTAATAACATAATAACATGCATTAATGACAACACTACTCTCTCTTGATATAAAATTTATTAAAATTAATTTTTTAAAGCTGATTTAATCAACAAAAACCTTTAGCATTCGCAGTAATAATTAAAGAAATCCGTAACATCACAGATACATAATGTAATAATAAAATACTTCCTCAAATGGCACTCAAGTCTGCCTACCTTCAACAGTCTGACAGGCCTTAGTGTTGAGGTCAACAGTGCGTGTATTGTTGTATGGATCTATGCGGGCAGAGCTAGCTATCTCTACGACAACGCCAGACTCTGGAGGTGTGTCATCCACTTTGATAGGTCCAGAGAAAGCACTGATGTTTAGTCCCACGCTGTTGACAGCTGTCACAGTGGCATAGAGGATATCAGCATGCTGCTTTGTAGGCTCTGATATAAGAAAAAAATAGCAATTTATTCCTTAAGAATTTACCTTAAATGGACGACATTAATGAATAGTCTTCCCTGAATAATCCCTAAACGCAAGTAGGTCCTTTCATTTGTTGTACCTGGTTTTTATGCTTGTGCTCTATGGAGTGTATGCTGACTTTTCTGCATTTTTTGTTATACCCAGATTAACCATCATCAACAAACACTTTCATTTTCTTTTTTAAGCAACATATCTCTATAAGTATTTAAATGGATTTAAAGCTTATAGTGATGCAAAAGTAAGAAATTTCACCGTTTGTAATTGCAATATCTACAAAAGAACAGGCAATAAATGCCAAGAAGTCCAATTAAAAGGACCTACCTACTGTTTGGAATACCTCGGATATTAACTAACAAGGGAGACAATTTCCATTACACCAATGTTCCCCATTAAAGATGATCTACGCAATCCATGAAGCATATTATACTTATTTGTAAGCAAATATATTTTTTCTAAGGTCTAATTTTACTTTGTTTCTGTTTAGTTAGATCTCAATGATTTTATTCTAAAAATCCTAAAAAAATGTTGAAAATGAAAAACATTGTACCAGAGGTTGTGATGGAAGTGGTGTATCCAGGCAACTCCTGGTTGCCAAGGATATCAATGATGCCCATCTCTGAACCAAAGCCAATCAAGTACTTGGTAATTTGTGACTCCTTGTCTGAGAAACCACTCCAGCTGCACTCAATTTCCAGATGGCTCTGTAACAAGGAGTAAGAAACGCATTGTGTTTGTACAATTCCAACATTGTGCAGATCAAAAGTGGTTAAAATGTGAAATAAGACATCACCAACTTATTAATAATTTCACAACATCATCATTCGGCAGTATTTTACCCTACTATTTGGCAGTAATTTACCATTTTTCCTGATTGACTGACCAATGGTCAGATGGACGGACAAATGTACTTTTATATAATCTCACCTATCATTGAGTAGTGAGGGTATGAAAATGACTATTCATTGTAAGACATTAACAGGAGCTTAAAACTACAAATACAAACCATCATTTATACAGACCAATAAAATTGTTTTATTTAGTTTTAATAATTTTATTGAATTGTTTTATTAAATTTTATTCTTGGTTTAATAATTTCATTGATTTCAAAGAATTCTGCGTGGTAAGGAAAGCTTACTTGAACAAAGGGAGAGCATTCCACTCGACCAGGCTCTGGTGATGAACTATCTTGAAGAACGGCAGGACTAGTTATCTCCCCTGTAAGTCCAGCTTTGTTCTTCACAAATACAGATAGAATGTTGGGCTTGCCTGTTAAAGATAGAATGGTTGGAAAAATATATTCACTCAGTAAGACTTTTATTGATTGTAGAAAACACATCAATAGGCTGGAATTTCATAGTTTAAGCCCATGCAACATCTGTGAAGTTTTAGAGTTGAATTTTATTGTTGATTTAAAACTCAAAAGTTGGCATACCTTTTCACACAATCGTAATGTTTTCGCTACTCCCTCACTACAACAAAAGCTACATATTTAACATGCCATGCCATGTAAATGACTGTATTATCAGCTGTATCTGCCATTGAATTAAATTATATGATCCCCCTTCAGCCAAAACAACTGTTTATCCAGATAGCACATGTTACATTAATGCCAATTGGCAAAGCAAGGGGCAATGTTTTTTTATCTGTGAATCATTTTACTATCTGTCCAAAGGATTTATATGGTTTTTTTACTATCTGTCCAAAGGATTTATATGATTATTTTACTATCTGTCCAAAGGATTTATATGATTATTTTACTATCTGTCCAAAGGATTTATGTGGTTATTTTACTATCTGTCCAAAGGATTTATATGATTATTTTACTATCTGTCCAAAGGATTTATATGGTTATTTTACTATCTGTCCAAAGGATTTATATGGTTATTTTACTATCTGTCCAAAGGATTTATATGATTATTTTACTATCTGACCAAAGGATTTATATGATTTCCTTACCTACTGGTATATCATCATCTGTGTACATCACATATCATATATATGTGCAGCATCTGACTGTTTTGCAATAACTGCTTGTGTTGTAATTTCTTACTACTTGTGAATATTTACCACCTTGTGGTACATTATGTGCAGACATGTTTTGTCTTGAAGCCAGATTAGAATACTCCAACTGTTTAGCCTAATATGTTTATTATTACTATTATTATTGTTTTATAACATTATTATTAATTTTATTATTATTATTATTACAGTCCAGCTATGATACAGCGAATATCCATCGGACTGCCACATTATTCGTAAAATGGTAACAGATATGAAAGACACTGCCTTATAAATGTATCAGCCATTGCTGTGGCATAAACAATTCTTGAATTAACTTAATATGGTAACTACAGTAGTATTATTCAGTATAAATGGAGTTAAATGCAAAACAACTTTTTAAGTGATCAATTATTTATTTTTAAATGTGTTTGTTCTAAGGTAAATCTTTGATGACTGCAATGCAATTCTACTGGATTTATGTCCCTATCTAATTTTCTAAGCAATGACCAGTGCATGCTTGTTGTAGCAATTGTGATCCAAGTGTTAGTCGACGCAAAAGAGGGCCGAGAGCACATGAAGCAGTTGGACTAGTAAAGGTTTAAAAAACATCTGAGTTCGTTAAAATGCCAGACCATAATTGCTTCGAGGGACATGTGATCCATATGATCATAACAATTTTACATAAGAAACAAGGATGGAACATGCCATTGCATTTGTAGCATCTTTTACAATCGTTAAATTGTGATCCAAAGTAATGCGATTCAAATGTATTTTTATTTATGTTAATTATTATTATTATTATTATATCATCATCATCATCATCATCATCAGGTTTATTATTATTATTATTTGTTAAATATGTTCATCTTAAGTCCCCCTGTTATCTTCCCTACCTGCCAGTAATGGTGTCACAGTCCCTAGTGCCAATGAGATCTCCTGGTTGGGAAGTCCTGCCATGGCTGTAATGTTACACACATCCACACCACCTGGGTACGAGCCCACACTGAACCAGTTGCTGTCTATATTGTCCTCTAGCTGTGTGTCCTTCACCTGTGAGTCATTGTAGATCCAGGAGGCCTCAAACACCAGAGGGTCATACTGGTACAGGTTGTCCATAGAAGTAACTGGACTGGCACTGGACAATCTAAGAAACAATGTATCTTAAAAGTAGTACCAACTGAACCATTTATTTTTCTCATGCAACCAAATAAATTATTGTTACCTGAACCGATCACACGAAATGCTATTTGTTAATGCCCAATATCCATGTGAATAGTAAAGCATAACATCCTACTTTCATTACAAAATGGTATTTCTTATCTGAGCCATGCTGCACAGTTAGCTATTTTAAACTCACAAAACCATGAAACCACTTAATTTTTGTGATCACGTTACATGATCATCATTGTAATCGGTTTTGACATCAATATATATATTTTAAGCTTCAATCCCATCATGCTTATTTATAGCTTTTCAAAAAATGGACATTTAAAGTGATATACTGTTTCATTTTATTTAGCGATGGCTTAATTTTCGCATATTTCGCGCTTGGGCCAGTGTGCAAATTTAAAACCTAAGCTAATATTTAACCATATTGTTCCACATACATATCCGAAACGTGCTAATGTCTGAATGCACAATGTCACAATCTGTTATGTCTTCATACTTCTGTATATCAGTGCTTCATACTTCTAACATTGATTAAGGACAAATAGAAGAAAGTTGGAACTTTTTTAATTACCTTTATTGTTTACCTACAATTTCAATACTACGATTTCATTAAATTCACTTATATAAAAGTTTTTTGACAAACACAACTGTAACTGCTTTCACTGAACAACAGTTTAAACATGTTTGAGAGATTGTTGAAACATATTTACATTGCTTGTATTAACAGAAAACATCAGTCTTCGTGACCTTAAACAGGTATCATGTCAAAAACTGGAACATAAATGCAAGTAAGTTGCACAGAAGTAACTTTGTCTGAAAATGTAACTGGCCATAACTACAAGGTAATGAGCATGGATTATTTGCCAACCTTTCCAAGTGGATAAATGGTACAGTGTGGTCCACCATGAAGCCATCCGTCGTAGACTGTAGGACATTGCCAGCATGTGTAATGCCACGAACCGTAGTGTAGTAGGTAATGCCAGGCTCCAAATAGAGCGATGTATGACCAAATCCTGAACTGGACAGACCTAGAAAAGTAAAGAAAACAATTCAAAAGTCATGGCCTTGTAATTTCTGTTCGTCATTTTATAATTGTTGCATACAAGAATTATGCAGTTCATTTACACTAAAATATGCATTGTGCATTTAAGTTTTGAATTGTAATTCATCAGCTTCTTATGCAGTTTTTGTCAGCATATTTTTATACATTGTTTCAGATACGTACAGGCATCAATTCTACATAAATGTTTCTTTAATGTCTTCTTCCAACATTTATGGCTAGATCCCAGCAAAATTACCCAAACTGTGTATTTCTCTATCTTATAGCGCAATATACAAACAAAACATTGAAATAAACTTTAATGCATAATAAAGCAAAAATTGTTTTATATACTAACCCCACTTATAAGGTATTTTAAATCTCTTTTTAGTCTCTGAGGCTCACAGATAAAAAACTATTTTCTAGATTTTTTTACCAAAGGGCTTTATCAAAATTATGGTCAAATTGTTTTGATATGTTCATTGGTGCGATACAAATATGTAGTGCTTTGCTTTTCTCATAATTCTGACAAAACCCTTTGGTCAAGAATTGGAGAAAATAATTATTTATCTGTGCTTATATAATTGATCGTTAATTTAGGGCATTAACAATGGGTTGAGGCTCATTTGAATTACCATTGCCTACGGTCGATGCCGTCTCATTATGTGTCACGCCATACTCCAGGAATGGCATCACGTCCTCTCCCTCAGGTGTTGTTCCGATGGCCCAGTCATACTTCTGAAGGCCATTTAGACTGCTCTCAAAGCCAACAAATGACACAGACAGTGTAGTCTGGTCAGCCTGATAGTCAACGTCATCACCAAGGTTAGGGTTTGGACCATCAACCACAATACCTGCAAAACACAAGATGATGGTGTGCTAAACCGCTAATAGAAGTGTTTGAAAAGAAGTTAATGATTTCTTATTACTAAGTAATATATATAATATCTCAAAAAACGATTTGCCATTTATTGTTGCATTTATGCTTAAAATCTAAAAATTCAATTATAAATCTGCCTTATAGGCATTTTATACTTAATATAAATTTTCAGTTTGTGGTCAGAGGAAGATAGTGACACATATATAAATGAACATGCACACAGAAAAAAGTAAAGAGACGTATGTTGTTGTTAACATTTAGTTGTGCAAGACAAAACAAATATCTGTCATTCGTATACACATACCAATTATTGTCATTAGATGTATATTTAACCAAATATATATGTGCAAGTTTTGTACTTCACGATACTAAACTTATACTCCACCCACCTGCTTTATCCTCTGGTACCACAATGATTGGGACTGAGGTGAAAACATTGCTCCAAAGCTGGGCACCATTCTTGATTTTAATTGACACATAGTATACTGGAGCCGGATTGGCCAAGGTGCGATCCGAGTCCGTGAGAGTCACAGAGATGTAGGCATCCTGGGTAAGGCTTTCAAGAACCGTCCATCCCTTCACATCCTGGGCTCCTGTGTGATTGCAAAACATAATCATTAAATCAATTAACCCTTAAAGATAAGTATGTTAATAATTCATAACTCAAAATGAAGTTGTGTATAACTACATACAGAGATTTTGAAATTAAGCAATAAATATTGATCAGTTATCTGCGAGCAGTGACATGTCACATAAAACTGTTTACTGCATCAAAACATAACATGTTTGATAGCAAAACAATACATAATAATTATTACATGTGACAGTTGACAAGAGACATAGATTTTCTACAGAGCATATGATTAATTTCTTAATATTTATACTTAACAGCAAAATACAAAAATTAGAAACTTTTATAATAGTATTAGATATTGATTTTATTAACATGAAAAATGTGTGGTTAGTTGGCCAAGTGTGGTAATATTTATATATACAGTTACAAAAGAAAAGGCTCCAACCTGAAGTAGTTCCTACACTGTACTGGATGCCAGTGATGCCGGACTCGTAGTCGTACGCCAGCCAAGAAACCTTGATGCCCTCGTGGTCCGCGGTGTACACATACCCATCCAGCAGTTCTTCTTTCTCTCCTGCCAGAACACCAACACGCACCCACACGACCTGCACAACATAAATAAAACAGTGTATCAGTTATTTGGATACAATGTCAATTTCAAGCAGATATAAACCTCCCTTTACTGTATACAGCATCCTGTGAACACCTAGCATGATACCACACCCAGTCACATTATCCTGTCAGTGTTAGCAAGGTAGTAATTTCTGACATGAAGATTGAAACATACCAGAAGCAATAGATGGAACATGGCCATGGTTTTGATGGATCAAAATACTTTGGAAAAGAAATCGTTTAGCCAGTCTACTAAAGAGTCTGACGTAGTTTGGTTGGGCCAGCAGATTTAGAGGAAATGGCATTTATTAATGTTGACTGATGCATGGATATTATTTAGAAAATTACAAGGTCAATTACTCTGTAAAAATCACTAAACCAGAATGTGCTGACATGAACATCTGCACTTGTTAGTAAGTGAAACTTCCTGATCGTGTCACTGAGCTTCATCTGGTGTTTGCTGATAAATAGCCTGCACACCAATGTTCCATTAAAGGTTTGATCCAACAGTTTGCCTATGTAAAATACATATAACACTATTGAACCACTGCTTTGGGAAATTTGGGCATAACTTTTGTATAAATGTATACATCTGTCTTAATAAATATGATTTTGATCACTAACTGAAGTGTTGGACAGAACTAAATGCCAAAAAACAAAACAAATGCACTCTGTGTATTCTTACCAACTGCACAAAAGACCCCATAGTGGTCTCTGCTAAAAATAGATATCGACATCAGAGCAGATTACCTGGATGAATATATAATGTGATCTCAAAAGTAAGTGGTCACATGGTTTTCTAAGATAAAATATAGCCATCTCTGCAGAAAGGCTCAGATTGGAAATACCTGTTTGCAATGACTGGTGCTGATTTATGCTTGACTGTTCACCAAGATCTAGGACAATTATGAACAGCATTTTGCAGAAACTTTTCAGATAACAATGGCTTCTTTGGTTATTTGAGAAAATACATTTTGGTCCAAACTGTAGGATACCCCCTTTAACATATTATACAGACATTAAAAATGGCAATTATTTTGTGAAAAATCACCAGAATAGAATGGGTTTTTTTGTGAAGCTTCCAATTAAATTCTGCTGCTTGCTGAGAAATAGTCCAGAAACAAACGGTTCTAAATCATATTATCCAGATATAAAGGTCAATTACTGCGTGAAAAAACACCTAAACAGAATGCATTGACGAGGTGTGAATTTTTGTGTGAAGATTTCCATAAACTTCCTTGAATTCAAGCCAGTAGTTGCTGAGATATAGCCCAGACAAGCATGGGACGGACAGACAGCAGTCGAAGCATCAACTATATGCTCCCCCACAATTTGCCAGGAAGCATAATAAAATCATAGAACAAAATATGACTCAGTAGGTAAGTTTTATGTGTGTACGTACAGTAGGAGGTGTTATATCCACTCTTACACCGGTGGTTTCGTGGATAGATGTAAGTCCAGCACCATTAACTGCAGTCATCCTGATGAAGTATAGACTGGATGTGTCCAGCGACAGCCCCTCGTACCTGTAGCTTGTCAGGCTTACATTGGACACAGACTGCCATGTGCTAGGTGAAGCTGTAGCAGAATGAGTAAAATGACAAGACAATATGATGAACACAGGAACATACAGTTGAACTTTGTTGTAGTGAACTCTTTTGACACGAAATTCTGCTAAAGACAAGTTTTTATTCAAGTTTTTTTAAAATCTTATATTCTGTATATAAAAGTTAAACATTTGAGTCATATTCTTTTGTGACAAAATTCAGTTTGTCACCAAGTAGCTTTGATACCATGACTAGTGTTCTGACACTTTTATCGATCGCTTGACCAGTCTAACGTTTTGACACTTTTATTTTATCGCTCGACTCACAACACAGAGACCAAAAACCACCGACAGCACCAAGGGCAGTCAGCTTGACAAGGCCTGGAAGTGATGTCACAGAACAATGATTAGATGCTCACACATACCAATTCGTTTGCAAATGATTTTTGTCTCGAGTAAAAGCAATTAAGGAGGTTTTAATGATGATTATGTTTAAGCTTGTTATTAAAATTTTAAAGGATTAATATGGTAGGTATTAATGCAGGAGGGAGATGTTTGAAATGGGTGATGTGGCCGATAACAGCGACGAAAAGTATGATGAGCCAGAGCTTAGAGAAAGGTCACGTCTGCACAAGTCATGCCAGCATTCACTGATATTTCAAGCAAAGATCGCAAATTCTCAGTGTCCAGCATTTTGAATTTTAAATTGTAATTAGCTCGCAGTGTGTTTCTTATTTTATAAATAATTATCTATCCTTAAACAAGCATTCATCATGTAACATAAAAATCATGGAATATGGTTTATTAATAACAAGTAACAAATAACCTAATAAAGATAATATCACTACTTAAGCAATACATGCGGTCAAAATACAACCCACCCCATTCTAAAATATAGGAATATGTTTATTCTGATCACCCAAAGTTTTCTTTAGTCGAAGTTTTTGTAAGGTCCTAGCCACTTTAACATAATGAGGTTCATGTGTATATCAAATTCTTTATGGGGACAGGATAATTGTAGTCACATGTCACTAAATGTAAAAGTAACAACAGCTAAAGCCTTGTTTCTATAATCAGTATAAACAACCCTAAAGCCCAGTTAGAGTCACTAACAGGAGTTTCTCAAGGTGAAGATTTATTTAACTGTGCATCTGCATTATTTAAAAGAAAAAATTAATACAAATATAATGATCATCTTTGTGCTTGACTTTGTTATAGAACTCAGATGGAATTCCAACACATTTTACCTGGCGCCACTTGTTGTTTGTTGCCTTGGGTTAATCGAAACACTTGCAGTCTGTACTCTGATAGATGGGATTCTGGGTCTGAGAATTCAAAGTTCACCTCCAAATAGCTCTGCTCATTCTAGAAATGTCAAGAGAATATATGAAAAAACAACATGAGGTTAAATAATGAAATTCATCTCCAACATTGTGCAGAAGAATTTTATATTTTTTATATGTTCTTGTTATCGATGATAACAATTTTAGAAACCCCAAAATTCAGTAATTTACTTATTTAGTTATGTTTTATTTTTCAATAAAACAATATTTTTCTAAATCCTCCCATATAAAAGAATTTGTACTGCCAGTACAAATTGTGTGATTGTTGTATTAACAAATGTCAAATCAAACAAACTGTTACAGAACCATATCTGACACTTAATATCAATTTTACAAATATTTAGGTCTTTTTGTTGTTGAGGAAAATTTAAGGAAAGAACTTTTATTACCTGCATGACAGTAACTTTCCTACTTTTAAATCCCCATACAAAGGAACATTTCCCCTGACACAAAGCTGTCTTGTTTACCTGGTACTCTAGATCATATCCTCTGACTGAACCGTCTCCCAGACTATACAACTGAGGCGGAGTCAGGTCAACCAGGAACCCATTGGTTGCCAGGGCAACTGTGTTCAGGGCGTTGTTTGTGGCTCGAACTGTTGACTTCACTGTATCCTTGTGTTTAAGGTGGAAGTTATTCCATGCTGCCTCATATGTGCTAGCACTGAACATTGTCCAATCTTGCAACACCTCCCAGACAATACTTCCATTGCTGCAAAAAGATATTGTTGCCTAATTTTGTGTGTATTTGTTTGAATAAACCTCTCATCAACAATATTTGCCTAGAAACAATATTTGCTACATATATGTAATGCTGCTGTCACTGTGATGGTCAGGTATAACTCATTAGATGCAAAAGAGTGATATTTTTTGACAACTTAGATACATTACTAGCCTGTGGATTGAACAAATGGCCTTCTTTATCTGAAGCCAACTCTCTAACTACTGTGCTTCCCGGTACCTGGACTTGAGTTTGTTTTGTTTTTTTTTATATTTTCTTTTGCCTGTTTAAGTTCAACATGATTTGCCTTTAAATCATCAAAATGCAGTTATACCAAAAGTACTTCTGTTACTGAGATAGTAAAAGTACTTCTGTCACTGAGATAGCAAAAGTACTTCTGTCACTGAGATAGTAAAAGTGCTTCTGTCACTGAGATAGTAAAAGTGCTTCTATCACTGAGATAGTAAAAGTACTTCTATCACTGAGATAGTAAAAGTGCTTCTGTCACTGAGATAGTAAAAGTACTTCTGTCACTGAGATAGTAAAAGTGCTTCTGTCACTGAGATAGTAAAAGTACTTCTGTCACTGAGATAGTAAAAGAACTTCTATCACTGATATAGTAAAAGTGCTTCTGTCACTGAGATAGTAAAAGTGCTTCTGTCACTGAGATAGTAAAAGTACTTCTGTCACTGAGATAGTAAAAATGCTTCTGTCACTGAGATACCAGTAGTAAAAGTGCTTCTGTCACTCAGATAGTAAAAGTACTCTGTCACTGAGATAGTAAAAGTGCTTCTGTCACTAAGATGGTAAAAGTACTTCTGTCACTGAAATAGCATGCAATTACAATCTTAACAAATCAACATGAACATACCTCTTTCTCTGCACCTGCACATTATATTGCCTAATTCCAGACTCTGGGTCAGAGAAGTTGCGCCACTGTGTATCAGCTGTTGACTTCTTGGCACTGTACTGAAGGTCGGTATAACCAGCCAGTCGGCCATCAACCACTTCTCCTGCATTTGGTGGCGTCAGATCAACTCTCACTAGGGATAAGAAATATGAATTGGCATATATTAGACTAGAGATATTGGTTCAACTTATTAATACCAAGCTATCTTGCAATAAAACCATTTATCTCCTTGTCTGACCTTGATCTTACGGTAAGAAATATTATGTCGAAATAAGCATACATGTGAACTTCTTCTGAGGCCAAAGTGAGAGATTTTCACTTGCAAAGTGGGAGATTTGTTATTTTCATATAAACAAAGAAGAAAGTTATCTGTTTCCAAGTAGAAGGATTTCTGAAAATGTGTAAAACCTTATTTTCAGATAATTTTGATCCCTAAAAGTGAAAGTCTCCCTATCAAAGTGGGAGAGGTCATGTGTATGAATAAGGCAAACAATTATGTCCAGTTTTTTACAAAAATAAGAACGTTCTTTGTCAAGTTAAATACCAAACAAAATTTAAGTTTTATTTTAAATAAGGCTTACAAGTATGACCTTTACTTCTGAACCAACAATCTTTCTTTTTTGCATGCAGCACTTCATCTTAACAAGGCAAAAACTTGTACCATGGCACTTAAAAACAAAACAGCATTAATACTGTGTGAAGTTAGAGACAGAAAAAGCAAATGTTCAGTCAATTTTTTGTTGACTTTTAACTTGATCTATTATAGATGGGAAAAGGGTTTTTGTGTGCAACACTTATCTTTTTTAAGGCAAACATGTGTGACAACTTTTGATTATAACTTTTTCAGAACAGTTGGACTGACAAAGTAATTTCTTAAGATATGGAAAATCATGCTACTTGTTAAAGTAGATTTATGATTTTTTTAAAAACTAAGGTAAAATTAAAGGTCATTTTATTACGAAGGTTATAGCATTTGTAACATTAATGAGAGACATTAATGAATAGTCTCCCCTGAATAATCCCCAAATGTAAGTAGGTCCTTTTATTTGTTTGACTCGGTTTTTATGCTCACGCTCTTTGGAGTGCATGTTGACTTTTCTGCCTTTCTTGTGATACCCAGGTTCAGCATCATCAACAAACACTTCCATTTTCTTTTTTTAAATAAAAAATCTCTGTAAGTATTTATATGAATTTTAAGCTATTATGCAAGTAAGAAATTTCACTGTTGCAATATCTACAAAAGAACAGGTGATAAAGTCCAAGAATTCCAACTAAAAGGACCTACTTACTGTTTGGAATACCTCAGATATTAACAAACAAGGGAGACAATTTCCTTTTCACCAATTACCCCATTCTACACATATTACAATAAATACAACATTTTAATTTAATCATCTATCATTTAAGACATACCTCCATTTGAGGGCAGGGTGACATTTTTCTGGTTGATGCCACCATTTGCCGCCAACACAAGAAAGTAGTAGGTGTTGTCATGCACAAGTTGGGTAGTAGAGTTAAGCTGGACACAGTAGCTACTCTGTGATGACTTCAGTTTAACAACATCTGTTACATCAGTTAAGTTGGGCATGGTACCCACCCCAACAGTGTATGATGTGATACCAGTGTCAGGATCATAAAAGTCAACCCAGTTAGCACACATCTAGAGAAGATAGATGGTTAAATCATTTTTAGGTTTGTTTGTTTATTGGATTTCTCATCCCACTAACAGTATTTCAGTTATCTGGAGACAGTGTCCACTTGAAGCAGATATAGTGCTGCCTTCACTGTGTATAGCATGCCATGAACTCCTGGCATGATACCACACTTAGTCACGTTATCCTGACACCAGGCCAACCAGTCGTTGAACTACCCTTAAGTTTGCTTGAGCATTAGCAAGGGAGTTATACTACTACCCCATTTTTAACAACTTTGGTATGTCATGGCCATGTCTCGAGCCTAAGGCCTCCAGTACTTGGAGCCGATGTTCTACCGATTGTGCTACCAGGTTTGATTTTTCTTTTTCATTTTAGTTAACGCAGTAAATATTGAGTAAAACACATAAGGATTCTTCTAAATACAAAATATTGAACAAAAAGACTATAAATGATATACCAAATTTATGAGATGGAAGGAGGATGGTGCAGACAGAGTCACTGAGATATAACAGATATGACTTTTTAGTCCTTCTTCAAAGGGATTCAAACTTCAAGTCTGGGTAATATTTAAAAAGCTGACATGCTGTTGGCTGAAAAATTGGTGAAGTTCTGCTTAGACATTTGCCTTCCTCCACTTAGTTTAATAAAGACTACACTTCAGACACTTGGCCACTGTATTTGAAACAAACAAGGTATGTGTTGGGTTGCAGTGGAAGGATATTACCTGATCAATATCCTTAGTGAACTCCATGTCCTCTTTATAGAGTGGCCCATCAAACACCAGGCCTGCCAGTGGGGGTGTAGTGTCCACTACTATAGCTTGGTCAGCACGACCAACAGCATGCAGGTCAACTGTAAACAGGTAATAAATACAAGATGAAAGGCATGGTACAAAAGAGAGAGAGACAGAGACAGATATGGAGGGAGGGACACAGAGAGGGACAGAGACAGAGAGGGAGGGAGGGAGACACAGAGAGGGATGGATAGAGACACAGAGAGACAGAGAGGGAGGGAGGGAGACACAGAGAGAGAGATGGAGGGAGGAAGACAGAGGCAGATAGGGAGGGAGGGTGGGAGACAGAGAGAGATAGACAGGGAGGGATGGAGAAATACAGACAGAGAGGGAGGGAGACAGAAAGAGAAAGAGATGGAGGGAGGGAGACAAAGAGAGCGAGGGAGGGTGACAGAGAGAAGGGAAACAGAGAGACAGAGAGGGGGAGGGAGAGAGACAGAGGCAGAGGGAGGGAGGGAAACAGAGAGAGATGGAGAGAGGGAGACAGAGAGAGACAGAGAGTGAGGGAGGGTGACAGAGAGGAGGGAGACAGAGAAAGACAGAGAGGGGGAGGGAGGGAGACAGAGAGGGAGACAGAGAGAAAAAGATGGAGGGAGGGAGACAGAGAGTGAAGGAGGGAGACAAAGAGGAGGGAGACAGAGAGAGACAGAGAGGGAAGAGGGAGGGAGGTAGGGAGAGAGACAGAGAGGGAGGAGACAGAGATAGGGGATGAGAGAGTGAGAAATGGAGAGGGGGAGACAGAGAGTGAGGGAGGGAGACAGAGAGGAGGGAGACAGAGAGAGACAGAGAGGGGGAAGGAAGGAAGAGAGACAGAGATGGAGGGAGGGAGGGAGGCAAGGAGGGAGGAAGAAACAGAGATGGAGGGAGGGAGACTGAGAGAGAGAGAGTGAGTGAGGGAGACAGAGGAGGGAGACAGAGAGAGACAGAGAGGGAGGGAGGGAAAGAGGGAGAGACAGAGAGGGCGATAGGGAGACAGAGAGGGAGACAGAGAAGGAGACAGAAAGAGAGATGGAGGGAGGGAGACAGAGAGTGAGGGAGGGAGACAGAGAGGAGGGAGACAGAGAGTGAGGGAGGGAGACAGAGAGGGGAAGGAAGAAAGAGAGATAGACAGAGATGGAGGGAGGGAGGGAGACAGGGAGGAAGGGAGGGAGACACTGAGAGAGAGATGGAGGGGGTGGCAGAGAGAGACAGAGAGTGAGGGAGGAAGACAGAGTGGAGGGAGACACAGAGAGAGAGAGAGACAGAGAGGGAGGGAGGGAAACAGAGGGAGGGAGACAGAAAGGGAGGGAGGGTGACAGAGAGAGACAGAGAGAGAGGGAGGGAGACAGAGAGGGAGGTTGCAAGAGAGAGACAGAGAGGGAGGGAGACAGAGAGAGACAGAGAGGGAGGGAGGGAGACAGTGAGAGACAGAGAGAGAGGGAGGGAGACAGACAGAGAGGGAGGGAGGGAGACAGAGAGAGACAGAGAGGGATGTTTGATGAATAAATAACAAATTAAAGGGAAGCATGATTAATAAGGTATAGCAATTTCTTTTTCTTGCCAAGATATTTATGATTGTTCTACACATCAGCTTGTAGTTTGGTGTGACAAAATTAATGTATTGTAAGAAAAGAAGAAAGTTTAACATTATAGTGTATTTCTTAACAACATGGACAATAAACAACAAGACATCAACCTCTGTTTTTCAATGTTATTGTCTCTAAAAGTTTTTTTTTCTTAGCATTGATTTTATTGTTACAGTTTTTTAATTAAAATAACGAATAGCGCCTACAAAGTCATTATTTTAATTAGAGACATTAGTGGACCGTCGCCCCTTAATAATCCTTACATGCAAGTAGGTCATTTCATTTGGCTTACTCAGTTTTTATGCTTGTACTCTTTGGCGTGTATGTTGCCTTTCATGCCTTTTCTGATATACCCAGGTTCACCATCAAAAACCAACACTTCCATTTTTTTGATTAAATAAAATATCTCTGTAAGTATTTCAGTGTTTTTAAGGCCAATATTTATCCAAAGTAAAAAATTTTACTTTTTGGTATTGCACCATATGCAAGAACACAGGCAATAAACTCCAAGAATTCCAACTAAAAGGACCTACCAATTATTTGGAATATAATCTAACAAGGGAGAAAATTTAAATTTTGACAATGTTCCCCATTGACCATACCATTATTGGTGACCCGAACATGCAGCCATGCTGGTACCCCATCTGGTAGCCTGAAGGTGAAGCTGGCCTCTGGAGAGAAGGAAGACTGGACCCAGTCCATGACCTCACAGTTACTGGGCCGGGTACCAAAACACATATCATTAGAACGGATATCAGACTCTGGGTCACTGAAACATAGGCGATAAATATAAGTGATTGACAGAGAGGGTGGCTGTTTAAACAATGAAACTAAAACTAGGTATGTATTACTTTTTTGGACAGTGTGGCAAGCGACAACATCCAGTAATGAGAAAGCTTGATTTTTGAAGCAGGCAGGATTGACCCTGAATGACCTAGACTACTTGCGGTCAGTTATTCATGCCTGGGAAGAAGTACTGTGTGTACAGATTAAAAATGTGTAAGGAGACTAAAAACGTCTGTTATCTGTTAAAACGTGCAGTTTATTATAGTGTGTAATACAGATAAAGATGAAATGCAGGTTAATGAGTGAACAATACAAATATCACACAATGAGTAGAAGAGAGATTAAAATGGATAGCAAACTGCTTTTAAAATGAGTGCTCCATTCACTCTGCATTATCTACTAAACGGAGATATTGGCAATATACAGCGTAAGGATCACTGTCTTCTGTGGCTCTGAACCATGCCATGTAATAACAGGTCACTGGCACACGTTCAGCGAGGAATGGCACACTCAGGATTTTTAAGTTCAGATCACAGGGGTGTAAGAGGAAGTAGTTAATTTCAAACTCAGTTTATTTGGTAGAATCAGGTAGCATGTGTGAGAATTTATTTTAGACCTTAAGCTACAATGCAAAATCATATAGAAAGTAATGAATATTTAATAAAATGGTTTCTGTTATCAGATGTTAGTGACTCTGATTTAACTATTGTCCCAATGTATAATCTATATTATAGAAGAGGTGTGTTTTTGCAGCAAAAGTCTGCTTTCCAATTTTCAATGCATTGTTTATTTGATTTACTATGAAGAGATGGGATTTGCCGGAATTTTTACTGATACTGTGCAGCGACTTTTCTGTTATTATAGCACAGGGGCACTTAATAAGGTGCCTAAGGACTGAATCCGGCCGGTCCATTATACTGACACAGACAAGTCAGGTGTCCCCTTAGCCCTGAGTGTTAAGAGGGAAGCCACTAATAGCAGGTTTAAAGTCTTTGGTTTGACCTGGCCGTGGTTTGAACCCGTGACCTCCCGATCCGCAAGCCGACGCTCTACCACCTGAGCTATTGCAGCCGGTATTTATTATAGAATAATTTTGACACATTTGTATTATCCAGACCTAAAATAAAAACCCAATTGCAACAAGTTGTGCATAAATGAGATCAAGGTTGTAATAAAATCCCACCTACAAAGATTTTGGTATCGGAAAACCAGATTCATAAAAAATCCCACTTACAAAAAACACAAACACAACAATTTCATGGGATCACAATTTAATTTAATTAGAGTTTTAACTTAAACAGTTAGCTACAACTACAAGTGACTACACCCTAGATTGCTCCAGCTCACATGTTTTGGTTTTAATGTATATTTCTCCCTATTTTTCTGCTCAAGGCCACTAGATTGGCCACTAATATGACAAGATTATTATTAATAATTTCCTTGCACATGGCTAATAAGCAGGGTTACTCAAGAACCATTCAATCTGTCAATGGTTAATTTGTGTTTATTGATGCAGCTCTCGAGAGCGATGCCTCTTATGGAATGCATTTTTTATCGGGACGATAGTGTAGCTGTCAAACACAGGAAATCGCAACTGTTCTTTGAGACCTATTTTAGAGAAAAGAACTGAGTATTCCATTTATTAACATTGTAGCTTGCAACAATAATGTGTAGCTTGGAATTATAAAAAAAGTCAATGGCACTTAAAGTAATTTGCAGCCATTTGGCGAGGTATTGTTTAACAATAGAAACTAGGCATACTGAAGTTAGCAATGCAGCTTGTAAATACAGATGTATCAGAGAACAAGGAAAACAAACCAACTAGCAATTACTCTACTTCCCATCAGAGTAATATTTTATCACTGTCAAATGTTTATGTAATTAATCAACAGTGTAAGAAAGTGTTCAGTTCTTGTCATCTTCTTGTTTAAAGTGCAAGCTCTCTATAGCACCTTAAATGTATGACATCCTGACTTTTTCCTGTTAACTTGTTTTGTATTTTTTTGCATGATAATAAACACTGACTTAAAGACATTCTTTTTCCTTAAAATCTGATGATGTAGTACTATTACATGAAATTCTTGGGTCATTTAGTATTTTTACAGAACAATAAGTAATCAATTCACACTTACGAAGAGTTGTGTGTGAATGAGACCAGATATGAGTCCTCTCTGTACTTGATGTTGTAGACCTCGTACATAAAGGGTTTCGTCATGTCAATAACCAGTGGTGTGGTGTGGCAAATAGTTGTAGACAATGGACCACCGTACTGCACTTTGTTGAGGGCCCGTATAGATGCAAAATATTTCCCCGCTATAAAAAACAATTGGGGTAAATCTTTAAATATGATTAACAGTTAGCATTAAGTAGATTTTATGCAATGATAACAAGAGAGCATTGATGCAAAGTAACAAAGTGAGGTCCTGTTATAAAGGATAGCATTTACCTTTTACATATAGAGCATAGCATTTGCCATTTACATATAGAGCATAGCATTTGCCATTTACATATAGAGCATAGCATTTGCTATTTACATATAGAGGATAGCATTTACCTTTTACATATAGAGGATAGCATTTACCTTTTACATATAGAGCATAGCATTTGCCATTTACATATAGAGCATAGCATTTACCATTTACATATAGAGCATAGCATTTGCTATTTACATATAGAGGATAGCATTTACCTTTTACATATAGAGCATAGCATTTGCCATTTACATATAGAGCATAGCATTTGCTATTTACATATAGAAGATAGCATTCACCTTTTACATATAGAGCATAGCATTTGCCATTTACATATAGAGCATAGCATTTACCTTTTACATATAGAGCATAGCATTTGCCATTTACATATAGAGCATAGCATTTGCCATTTACATATAGAGCATAGCTTTTGCCATTTACATATAGAGGATAACATTTACCTTTTACATATAGAGCATAGCATTTGCCATTTACATATAGAGGATAACATTTACCTTTTACATATAGAGCATAGCATTTGCCATTTACATATAGAGGATAGCATTTACCTTTTTACATATAAAGCATAGCATTTGCCATTTACATATAGAGGATAGCATTTACCTTTTACATATAGAGGATAGCATTTACCTTTTACATATAGAGCATAGCATTTGCCATTTACATATAGAGCATAGCATTTGCCATTTACATATAGAGGATAGCATTTGCCATTTACATATATAGCATAGCACTTGCCATTTACATATAGAGCATAGCATTTGCCAATTACATATAGAGCATAGCATTTGCCATTTACATATAGAGCATAGCATTTGCCTTTTACATCGCATATTGTTTTAACAATTGCAACTTTAATTAAACATGTCATACGTACACATATGGAACAATGTTCAAGTGTCAGGTAATTATGTAGCAACACTGTAAACTACAATTTAACTTAATTATGATAGTCACCAAAGTTGAACAATAACCAAAATTCAATCCATGAAAGCATCACATTTCATTTGTATATAGAACATGGTGTTGTTGATAGGACTTTTCCAGGAATGATTACATATAGACTCCACGCACATGCACGGCAACAATAAAGTTCCCTGTAAGCCTAATGTGTCAAGTATCAGCCGTGCACATGCATGACAACAATAAAGTTCCCTGTAAGCCTAATGTGTCAAGTATTAGCCATGCACATGCATGGCAACAATAAAGTTCCCTGTAAGCCTAATGTGTCAATTATCAGCCGTGCACATGCATGACAACAATAAAGTTCCCTGTAAGCCTAATGTGTCAATTATCAGCCGTGCACATGCATGACAACAATAAAGTTCCCTGTAAGCCTAATGTGTCAATTATCAGCCGTGCACATGCCTGACAACAATAAAGTTCCCTGTAATCCTTATGTGTCAAGTATCAGCCGTGCACATGCATGGCAACAATAAAGTTCCCTATAAGCCTGATGTGTCAAGTATCAGCCGTGCACATGCACGACAACAATAAAGTTCCCTGTAAGCCTAATGTGTCAAGTATCAGCCGTGCACATGCACGACAACAATAAAGTTCCCTGTAAACCTAATGTGTCAAGTATCAGCCACGCACATGCACGGCATCAATAAAGTTCCCTGTAATCATTATGTGTCAAGTATCAGCCAGGCACATGCATGGCAACAATAAAGTTCCCTGTAATCCTAATGTGTCAATTATCAGCCGCGCACATGCATGACAACAATAAAGCTCCCTGTAAGCCTAACGTGTCAAGTATCAGCCACGCACATGCAGGCAACAATAAAGTTCCCTGTAAGCCTAATGTGTCAAGTATCAGCCGTGCACATGCATGACAACAATAAAGTTCCCTGTAAGCCTAATGTGTCAAGTATCAGCCGCGCACATGCATGGCAACAATAAAGTTCCCTGTAAGCCTAATGTGTCAAGTATCAGCCGCGCACATGCATGACAACAATAAAGTTCCCTGTAAGCCTAATGTGTCAAGTATCAGCCGCGCACATGCAGGCAACAATAAAGTTCCCTGTAAGCCTAATGTGTCAAGTATCAGCCGCGCACATGCATGACAACAATAAAGTTCCCTGTAAGCCTAATGTGTCAAGTATCAGCCGCGCACATGCATGGCAACACTAAAGTTCCCTGTAAGCCTAATGTGTCAAGTATCAGCCACGCACATGCATGACAACAATAAAGTTCCCTGTAATCCTTATGTGTCAAGTATCAGCCAGGCACATGCATGGCAACAATAAAGTTCCCTGTAAGCCTAATGTGTCAATTATCAGCCACGCACATGCACGCCAATGATAAAGCACCCTGTAATCCTAATGTGTCAAGTATCAGCTATTTCTCATCATCAGAATTATCATAAATGTAATCATCTGTATTAACAATAATCTAAATATAATGCATCTTTATGTATAATTATGTATCAATTATGTATCAATTATGACCTTTACATAATGCACTATGCACTTAAACTTTGTTTTGTATTTAGTCTAACCTACTGCTGATAAACCCCGCCTACTGACAGCCTAAAATGGCCACTTGTAATCTTTCATCACTGAGTAATAAACTAGCCACAGGTTGTTTACCATTACATACATGGAAGAGGAAAAGCTGCTGTTCCAGCTACAAGTCCAGTGTGTGTCCAGTGAGACTCATGGGTCAGATGTCGGTGGGGGTCATGATGGGGGTGCAGGGCATCCTGACACACCTGGTGACCAAATGACAATGAGTACACCAAGATACCAGTCTCATTGTCATGGATACCATCCCAGTTGGCTGCAATGTCACAAAATAGGACATGAGGCATTTATAGTGTTTTTACAATTATTTTAAGCTTACACAACTATTTTAGCTTCCTACAATCATTTTTTAGTTTCCTTCAACATTTTAGCTACAATCTTTTTAGCTACAATCATTTTTAGCTACAATCATTTTAGCTACAACCATTTTAGTTTCCGACAATCATTTAAGTTTCCTACAATCAGTTTGGTTTCCTACCACCATTTTAGTCTAATACAAAATTTTAAATGGCATAAACATATGTATGTAAAGTATGGTCAGCGATCTATAATAACAAACAAAATGTGAGGTTTAATGGGTTCATAAAATTCCCACTTATGTTCATAATTTGTATGTAAAATAGATTTATGTCCATTTAAATTTCACATTTAAAATGTATGATCTTCACTTGTCAATTAACACTGATCATGCTACCTTCATTACAAAGTACACTTGTCAATTAACACTGATCATGCTACCTTCATTATAAAGCACACTTGTCAGTTAACACTGATCATGCTACCTTCATTATAAAGCACACTTGTCAATTAACAGTGATCATGCTACTTTCATTATAAAGCACACTTGTCAATTAACACTGATCATGCTACCTTCATTAATCAGCACACTTGTCAATTAACACTGATTGTGCTACCTTCATTATTAAGCACACTTGTCAATTAACACTGAGCATGCAACCTTCATTATAAAGCACAATTGTCAATTAACACTGATCATGCTACCTTCATTATTAAGCAATACAAATATTAAATTTTTTAGTTTGGCTAAGTACTTACAGTCATATTGATCAAGTCTCTGCAGCAAACAGTGCAAATCATGACTAGAAAGATGAATCTACAAAGCTTAATTAATTTGTGCTAAGCACCTTCAGCACCAAAACGTATGATTTATTGGTATCCAATATTAGTTGATATTTTTTATTGCACTTAAGGAGTGTCTTGAATATCGTTCAATATGACCTCTTACTTAATTTTTAAATACATTTTTAAAATTTATCTAGGAAGCAAAATAGGCCATTCAATACATCCATAGTTTGTATTTTTGTATTTTGGGTTTTACACCACACAAACAGTTGAAGGGTCATACAGTGCTGAATCAATTTCTAATAATGATAAAACAATAGTAACATTACTAGCCAGGAAAGCATTTTTTTTTTTTGGCAATTGCAAAATTAAATGCCAGGAAAGCAATTTTTTTGCCTATTGCAACATTACCTGCCAGGAAAGCATTTTTTTGGGGCTACTGCAACATTAACTGCCAGGAAAGCTTCTTTTTTTCTTTTGGGCAATTGCAACATTACCTGCTATGAAAGCATTTTTTTTTGGCAATTGCAACATTACCTGCCAGGAAAGCAATTTTTTTTTGGCAATTGCAACATTACCTGCCAGGAAAGCATTTTTCCTTGTATATCTCAGCTCTTCCATGGGCTCTAAACCATTGAACAAGGTCGATGAATTGGCACCATCAATAATGATTCTGGCAGAAAGTAAAAAGAACAGCAAATTTTAGGTTGGTTCAACATATAGTTGGCAAGACATTTATTAATTCCAGCCAATTCAATGTCTACATCATTGCAATGGAAAAATGGTGACTAGTATTCGTGGTTAATGCCAGTTAGAAAATTATTGAAATGAAGATAAGAATACTATCTAACTGTAATGAAAACAGAGAAGTTCATTAAATACATACATGTGAACTCTCCAACTTAAAAGGTTCAAAATGATTTGAAAATGAGGGTAGTTTTACACCTTTTAAGACATCCCCCTACTTGGAAACAGATCCATTCCTTCTTTGGTTATATGAAAATGACAAAACTCCCACTTTGCAAGTGAAAATCACCCACTTTGGCCTCAGAAAAATTTCACATGTATGAATGTATATAAAATTAGTTTTATATTGCAACAACATGGAAATTTAAGTATGTATCGACAGAGTAAAATGTATGCCTGATTGGGAGTGTAACAGAAATGGAGACACATTTGTCCACAAACATATTTGTATGCACGACTTTACACAAACAATAAAAGTACATAATCAGACTAAAGCTTACCTGTGATTTTTAATTGATGAATCAACCCCAGTACACAGTCTTATGTAGTCGAGTCGGTCTGGGGGAATAATGGAGGCACAGTCCACAGTTTCAAGTGTGTCGGAGGTTATGTTGATGCCGCCTAAAATAACCATGGAAAAATTGTTAGTTGAATGAAGTTATACATTTTATTGCAACATACAAAAATAATAGGAGAATAAACAAATATAAAGATGATTCATAGATGTAGTTAACAAACATAAATAATAAATATGCGTTAAAAAAAGGGACAATACTACATAATTATAAGGTTTATTTCAAAGCTACCTGAAAATTAAAGAACAAAAACAGCAACACTTACTGGTACCCTATACTAATAAATTATCTTATTGTTTATTGGATTTATCATAACTGTATTTCAGTTATCTGGAGAAGGTGTCCACTTGAAGCAGATTTAGTGCTGCTGTCACTGTGTATAGCATGCCGTGAACACGTGACATGATACCACACCAGTCACATTATCCTGACACTGGGCGAACCAGTAATGGACATACCCTTATATTTACTTGAGCATTAGCAAGATAGCTATTCCACTACCATTTTTAACAACTAGGTATGTCATGGCCCGGGATTGAACTCGGGGCCTCCCGTACCTGGAGCCAACACTCTACTAATTGCGCTACCGGGTCCAGTTAATTATCTTAATATTTACTATAAGATAACTGTCTATAATACAAAGTCAAATCCAAAACTTCTTTGCCTTCCACATTTTAAGAACCAACCCATGATTAAGGCATCAAACAAAGGTTAAATAAATCAACTTAGTTTGTAAGAGTGAAGAATGGGAAATGCACAGGTGGTATACTCATTTGTGGAATTCACAGATTCCCTAGAGAGGTTGAGCAAAAGTAAATGATGACAAATCATTACATACCAGGTCCTGGACAGGTGAAATCTGTGATAATTCCTGATGAACTGACAATGTTATTATATCCCAGTATGTTCGTCATATCAAGGTTGACATAGTGTAGATACCCGTGTTTCATGAAGAAATCGGTGTAGGCAAATTCCATCGAATGTCCAGCATTCTTACGCTCATAGTGATAGAATAAACCATCCTGTTGAAAATTTCATTGAAAATCAATACTATTCAATATTGTTGGTACATGGTAGATAATATTTTACCAGTAAAATACATTGACAACATTTAAATACTTGCACAGATAAATGCATTTTAAAGTTTAAAGTCTTAAAAAAAACATTGTCTGGTAAATGTACTATTATAAAAAATGAATTCACACAAAATGGTCATAACATGTGAAAAAGCTGTGCTTATTTTTTCCTAAAAATCTCTCGTTTTATATAAGTTAAGCTTTACTGCACACAGACACTACAAAGGTCATATAGAGAGGAAAAAATATTATAGTGATAGAAGAATGATAGGTTAATGTCATAAAATACATTTCAATAACAATCTATTAAATTTTTAATGAATATTGTACTCGATATGATAAAAACAGTAAATGATCACTTGGTTACAGCTATGCACTAAACATCATAGTCATAAATTATAATAAATGTATGGCAGACACTTTTTGCATACACAACACAAATACAAAAAAATAATGGATATTTTATCTTTACATAAACAAATAATGCAGTTCACATTTCCATTAGATTTACCAAAGCTTTGTATCATACAGTATATAAAAAAGTAAACCCAAAGTATTGATATAAAGAAAAAATCGTCCTACATTTGAGAGAGATTCGTCAAAGCTCTGTATGGATTTCATGAGCTCACAGGTTCCAGCATCTCCAAAGTCAAAGTTTATGCTGACACAATGGTCTAGCTTCAGACAGTGGCCTGCACAATACTGCACACTGACAATCTTCTCAAGCGTCTGAATAGGCTTAGAGGAGACGAGTTTTCCCTCTCGCAGTTCCGAGAAATATTCCATAGATTTTAAATTTAACGGGTCATCAGCTAGAAAATAAAAATTAAAGCTCATCATTGTAAAGGTAAAGGTGTATATGTTTTGTATTTTTGGTTACTAGACAAAAAAATTTTTTAAGGTACACACCTTTAATACTAGGACATCTAAATCATTAAATAACAATTATTCTTAAACTGATCTTTCAAGATACAAAAGATTTAAAGCTAGATTAAGTGAAATACTCACGAATGACTTCTGGTGCCTTGGCAGCCAATGAAACTATACTCCATGATGACAATTGATCTCCATAGGATCCTTTCCCAAACCCAGCTCCGACATAAACAGCTGACAACTCCGAGTCCTCGTGTATGACAACCGAAGCTTTAATGGTGGTTGGGTTACTAGTGGATGTAAACTCGGCAAGGAGACGTCCAGTGGGCAGTGTGACATCGTAGGTTGGCAGGACACATGTGGCAGTAGACCTAGCACCAGCACTGTTCTCAGCATGTACAGAGAAATACAGAGGCACACCAACTGGTTCTAGGTTCTAGGGTTAACAAAATGGAAATACAGGGCAAATATATAATATAAACATAATCAGCACAATTAATGGAACAATCCTTTCATTCAAGCATTTAAATTTTTTATTGTTGTTATTTGTGTTTTATTTAAATAAATCGCATTGCTAATTATGATCATTATAAAGACGTACAGCTATTTTAGTGAAGAAAGACTCAAGGAAAATGTAGGGTAGAACTATGTGCACATTGCAGGTCAGCTGGAAGACTTTCCCACATTATGTACTTTGCCTCGAATGGGACTCGAGCCCATGTGGTGGCAGGCTAAGTGGTCAGAAGAATTACAAGTAAGCTCAATGTTTGTAACATCTCTGTTATGCAAGGTCGACTCATTTTGAAACAGTGTTTAAAAGCAAGCAAACTTGTCTCAAAGTAGAAATAATATTTACAGTAAAAACTTCAAAGGTGTTTCAAGTTTAAGAGCTGATGGTATAGTAAGTCCTGTTGAATTTAAAGTTTTCTTAAAGGTACTGACACTCACACCCATAGGTTTAAGGTCAAATAAATTATTATAAATTAAAGGTAGTTAATTTTAATATCAACCACTTCGTACTGTTACCCTTTCTTATGAAAAGCAAAGATGTTGTAGCTAGACTAAAAACTAAAATGCACATATAATTTAAAGAATTAAATCAGTAATATTAATTATTGGGCCCAATATGACTGAAAATTCACCTGTTGAAGGATGGACGATGGTCCTCCTAGCTCCAGTTCCTTGAGAGAGTCTGTTCCTGCAGGGTATGTTCCAACATCTAGGAGCAGTTTAACATCAGCTTTGTCATCAGCAGCGGCCACAGAGATCTCAAAAGTGGGCTCGGTGTAATCCTTGTTGGGCACTTGAAGCACCACACAACCTGGTAGGCTACGTCTCTTTTTACTCTGCAATAAATCATTTCGGCACATTGTAAGAGTTTTAATGGGGTTTAGTTTCGTTTAAACCTTTTTATTTATCGTTGATTGGAAAACAGGTTTTCTTAGTTATATTAATCCCTCTTGACTTTCTGAGTAGAACTGGTACACATGTACTGAGTATTAGGAGAAATGTGCAGTAAATACTCTTGCTCAAAGGTTATTTCAGGTTTTGAACCCAGGACCCATCCAATCCTGAATCTAGCTTTATAACCAGTAGACTACAGCTGCCCAACAGGTTCAAGTAAGAGGGTTACAGCAAAGGACCGACTGGTATTTTTTATTCAATGAGTTAAACAGAAAGCCTCCGACCTAACAGTTAAAGACACTTCCTGTCTATTGGGTAAAAATTTGAATATTAAAGCTTACCATGCTACATTTTGTAAATACTAAGTTTAGATATCTTACTAATACATTATAAGTTTCTAGAGATAAAGCTAGAGACTTAGCAGCAAAGAGTGCATATCTACACCAGAAAACTCCCTATTTGCCTTTGCTTTGTCGCCACATGCTCAGCTGGCTATTGGTTAAGTTCTATTAAGACATCTGTATAATACTACAAATAGGATAAAAAACACACAACTTATTTTAAATTAAGTTATAAATTCATAAACACATTTTTTAAAATCCATTTTATTTTGTTTGTTTATTGGGTTTATCGTCCCACCAACAGTATTTCAGTTATCTGGAGACGGTGTTCACTTGAAGCAGATATAGTGCTGCCTTCACTGCGTATAGCATGCCGTGAACACCTGGCATGATACCACACCCAGTCACATTATCCTGACACTGGGCCAACCAGTCGTGAAACTACCCTTTTATTTGCTTGAGCGTTAGCAAGGGAGCTATACCACTACCATTTTTAACGACTTTGGTATGTCGCGACCCGGGATCGAACCCGAGGCCTCCCGTACCTGGAGCTGATGCTCTACAGATTGCACTACCAGGTCTGGTCAAAATCCATTTTATATTAACCCTTTCATTCATAGTAAATGTATAGGGTTTTAAAATTCACTTGATTTTGTTGATTTTCTTTGAAACTGTTTTAAATATTTCTAAACACATGCATTTTTGGCTTATAATCATATAATCTAGATTAAACCAGTCTAGAAACAACCTAAGTTGTGTTGATGCAGCTGAAGATAAATGGAATACTTGTGAATGCTTTACAAAGGTGTAAAATGGCATATGCATTAGCTAAAGGGTTAAAACCGAATCTGTTTCATTCGTAAATAATCTGACTACTTACTCCTTCAGATTGCACCACATCTGAGAAGACAGGGGGAGAGTTATCTTCTTCCTTTGTTGTGAGGTCGATTATTCGTTTAACAATTTTGGGAGCTTCATAGTACCAGAGTTGTTTCTCAAAAAGTGTTTTCTTTACGGTAGCTCCCAATATTGTCACTTCCAAGGTCACAAGGGCTTTGAGCTTTAGTTTCACAGGAATCAGTTCCATGTCCATTGTTAGCCTGCAAAAATGTTAAATGTTATATCAGATAGGACAGAATATTAAACAATGTATTTTATATTTTATTTGGTTTCATCACGCTGACACAATTATGGTTATATTGGGAACGTCCAGCTAATTATTGGTGAAGGAAGACCCCAGACTTATATCTGGATAGAACCACTGGCGCACTGCAGGTTACCTGGAAAACCTTCCCACATGAAAATTGTCATCACCCTACCCTCCACCTTCTCCCAAACCCCACTGGGACCCGAGCCTAAGTGCTGAGGGGCTGAGAAGCCACAGGCAGCCTGATAAATCTAAGTGATTACCCTGGTATACACATCTCAGAAGATAGAAAATTTAATCTTTAACCTGGACTGTTAACAATAGCTCAAAGCCAGGTCTATTTGAATTTGCAAAAATTAAAGTTTTGATAAAAAGTAGAATATTTAAGAATCTAATATGTTACTAGAAAATAAGACTGCAGTGTTACAAAAATCAGCTTGACATCACATCTGTTGTTAGACTGCAAAATGTATATAGAATTAACATCAAACTAAAGATCATAAGACTTCTTCAATTAATTCTAGAATTTATGATAGTTGATACCGATACAAATATTTAACACAATGAAGACCTCCGATGTAACAAGACAAATCTATAATGAAGGTTTGAAATTCAGTAACAAAAAATCACTACTATAAGGGTCTTAGTCCATTTTAACTTAGGTGAAATTAAAGTTATGCTTAAGAAATGGAAACTATGCATTATTAAGAATGGGTTTCAAGAAAATACACATTGGCTTGATGCAACTTTGCCTGCATTCTACCTGTCAACCTGCCTGCCTGCCTACCTATTACTTTTCAGGAGCATGATTTGTAAACTTGATGGGTTTCAACAACTATTTAAATATATTAGCAAAATAGACAGCATGTTCCTTTTTTTCACTGATGGAAAATTAAACAAAACTTCAAAGTAAATAAAAGTGACATAACTCTGCCAAACTTTAGGGTTACCTGACCTTTAAAAATGGGTTCCACTTTTGACAGTGAACATATTTTATCCTTAACCTACCTTGCTAGCTGGAAGTAACACTCACGCGTTATTTCTGGTAACGCACTAGCTAGTTATCAAAGTGTGACGTCATTATCTTAGTGTGACGTCATTACCGTAGTGTGACGTCGTTATCGTAGTGTGACGTCATTACCGTAGTGTAATGTCATTACCGTAGTGTGATGTCATTGTCATAGTGTGACGTCATTATCGTAGTATGACGTCATTTAGTATGTGTAGTGTATATGCCATTTCCTGATCACTTTCTTTAATGCATTTTATTGGACAATTGTATTTTAATTAAAAAATAACATTTTAGTCATGCTTTAAATGAATCCTTTCCTTTTTATGGAAATTGGTCGAGTAAAGAGTAGAAATGTTTTTTGTGCGGATTACACATGTCGGGCCAACTGTGCATACTATAAAAAGATGATATACCGGTATTGCAAACAAAAAAAACAGCTGATGTTTTGTTTATGTGATAACTATAATCTAATATTGTGTTCATTAGATACTGAAAATATTAAACTTGTTGTCTAAAATGATATGAAACTCTGCAGAACCTTGTTTCATATTGTTTTATCCAACTCATTTAATATTTTCAGTATCTAATGAACACTCATGTCAGATCCTCTATTTCTAAGATTAAAGTGAATATATTTGGCAGTTTGCAAGACATTAAGGCAGAATCCTTCAACTAATATCAACTAATCTATATGCTTATATATGTTTTGGGCACTATATGACATTTCCATATAGATGAGCTCTTAGGCGCAATTAATCATCACTTCTGTAAAATTAATTTGTCTTGTAATTTAAAATAAAAACAATCACAACAAAACTCTTACGCAATATCCATGGGAAACTTGCTGAAGCCGACCTCAGCTACTGTCGGGAATCGGAGTTCCATGATTTCCCCATCAATTCTTAGCTTCACAAACAGCAGATTTCCCACTGCCAGCTCTCCATACATCACCAGTCCTGCTTTTGGTGCAATATCGGCAGTGGCCGTCATCTCTAGGAGCTTTGCCTTCCAGCCAAAATCCACCCCAAAGTAGCCATAAGCTCCAAACGCTAGGGGAAGAGACAAATAAATATCAGGCTGTGGAAAAAAAAAAAAAAAAAAAAAAAGCAAAAATAATTTCAAAATGAAACATACGCATGAACACTAGATTTGAATCAACATTTGAGTGTGACAAAAAATAAACAGACATAATTTAAAATCTGACCATTGCTGACTCTAGCTAGAAATGTTCAACATGTAGAATGTTGTTGTAATTTTAATGTTATTCATGAAGAAAATTTTTCGAATGATGAAAACATACTCTTTTCCTCATCAATAACGTCACCAGCATCATCGTCCTCAATCTGATCATACTTAACATCAACTGTATTTTTTATTCCATTTATAGCATATGCTTATTAGATCATTCCATATCCTTTACTCATCTTATATCCTTTAACCCCATGTTGTAAATGTTCTGAAACACAAACTTACTGAATTTGACCTGTACAATGCCTCCAATCATGAACATAAAGCTTGGATCAGGTGTCCAGAAGACGATGTCTTTCCGAGGGAAGTCAAACTTTCCTGCAAGAGCCAGCTCCATGGACTTGAATGTATCCACTATACCACCTGACAGCAGCTTCTCCATAACCTCAGAGTACTGTGAAGTAAAAAAAAATTACAAGATGCGATGAGTGATGCAACATATATTAAAGGTCAAATAAACTGAAAATGTCTCTTTTGTTAAAAATCTCCTTTTTTTCCATTACGACAAAAAGAATAACAGTGTGCTAGCTATTACTTTTGTAACTTAATGTTTTGTGATGGTTGTGGAAATTAAAAGTGAGTGGATATACATGTCCTTGCAAAAGCATACACACTTATTACCCTTGTGATGATGTAAACTTTGACCCTTCGGTTCATGTAAATTGCAGCCCACATGACCTGCTTGGGATAACGGTCAGTCTGTAACTGCACTAATGGACCGCATAAGCATAGGAAATGGTGTATTGTGCAGTTTTCAGGTGTTACTCATGATCTTGCACCTAGGACCTATTTACCAGTCTAATATCAGTTTTCAGTTCACTGCATTTTGAAGTCAACTGTTTTGTGTTCAAACAAACTATTCTCAGTATGACTGATTACACAGACTAACAGACTCAAAAAATACATTTGTCAGTTTTGGGTTTTAGGCAGTAGCATTTATTTAGATACTACATATAAAGCTCCAGTATAATGCATTACTACTGGCTTAATTACTTTTAAATAAGTAAACATACAACAGGTGATTACAACTTAGTTTGAGAAATAAACCATCAATCATGTCATTTATTTTTGTCTTTGCTGGTAAGAAATGTGTCATTAGTTTTCCAAACAATTCCTAAGTTCTGGTAGATTTATACAATAGTTTTATAAAAAAGTCAACTTTAGACATCAATATAAGGACAAATGGAATTAACTTCGTTGAATATGAATATGTGTATGTAGTGTCGTGTGTCTTATGAATCAGTCAAAATACATGTACATAGCTAGATCCAATTAGCATTTATACTACAAACTAGGCTAACTGGATAATCCAGTGTTAATGGCAGTGTCATAAATCTGCCAATTAAATCAGTTGCACCACTTCTCTTCCTGCCTCCCTATTCCTGTCCACCCTAATAATCCAGGAAAGTTTACTGCCCATGACAGATAATATGCAACCAGTTATTTTGTCCACCCTAATAATCCAGGAAAGTTTACTGCCCATGACAGATAATATGCAACCAGTTATTTTGTCCACCCTAATAATTCAGGAAAGTTTACTGCCCATGACAGATAATATGCAACCAGTTATTTTGTCTATCCTAATAATCCAGGAAAGTTTACTGCCCATGACAGATAATATGCAACCAGTTATTTTGTCCACCCTAATAAGGAAAGTTTACTGCCCATGACAGATAATATGCAACCAGTTATTTTGTCCACCCTAATAATCCAGGAAAGTTTACTGCCCATAACAGATAATATGCAACCAGTTATGTTGTCCACCCTAATAATCCAGGAAAGTTTACTGCCCATAACAGATAATATGCAACCAGTTATTTTGTCCACCCTAATAATCCAGGAATGTTTACTGCCCATGACAGATAACATGCAACCAGTTATTTTGTCTACCCTAATAATCCAGGAAAGTTTATTGCCCATGACAGATAATATACAACCAGTTATTTTGTCCACCCTAATAATCCAGGTAAGTTTTGCTGCCCATGACAGATAATATGCAACCAGTTATTTTGTCCACCCTAATAATCCAGGAAAGTTTACTGTCCATGACAGATAATATACAACCAGTTATTTTGTCCACCCTAATAATCCAGGTAAGTTTACTGCCCATGACAGATAATATGCAACCAGTTATTTTGTCCACCCTAATAATCCAGGAAAGTTTACTGCCCATGACAGATAATATTTGGGATGTAAATCGAATCCCAAAACGATATTCGAATATTCGGAACGAATTTATATCATAGTGACATATAACACGGTAATTTTCCATTACATTCAATGTGTTTATTCATTGTAAAATGTTTATTTCTGAACACAATTTACATTGCTAGCCTTACTTAATGCAGAAGCGGCGGTAGATTTATGATTTTAGCATAGCATTTAATTTTAAAACGACGATTTCTTCTTTTTGAAATACAAACGGCAATATTTTGAATCCGCCATTATCCTGTTTATAGTGAAGGGCCAGACGGGGCGTTTCTTTACTTAGTCAGCGGTAGTTTGCAAGAAAATACTGTCAGTGAAGAATGCCAGTAAATGCGTAAACAATGTCATTGCTACTTAACAATTATTATTATTATTATTATTATTATTATTATTATTATTATTATTGAAACGCTTATAAAAACTATAAAGTAACCAATTAATGTTAAGATGACCTGCAAAGTCCCGTATAATATATACATTAATAATTAGTCACCTTAAACTTGGGTGTCTTTTTGTTACGTGTTGTACTTCGTGTAATAACCTTTACAATTTAAAGGCATTTTGTGAAATTAATTACTTATTTGTATTAACATACGACGCATTTAAGGGGCTACTTATCAATTTAATAAAACCATATTATAATTTTATTAGATGAAACAGTACAACACATGCAAAATAGCTTACAATTTTAATATTTTACTCTACTAACCGCAAACGATGTATAACAACAAACAGTCAGTTATGGTTTGTGAACTAATTTTATAAAATACATTAATGATTAAAGGCGGCATTTTCAAAAGGACAAAATGCAGGTGATACTGGATCGACTGTAAGACAATTAGGCAAAACCACGACGGTTTTATGAAGGAAAATCGCTCAAGTGTACAGCCAATTAACGGTCTTGATTGGTTGGTGGTCGGATTGATGTTTAATGTTTAATTGTGATTGGCTGATATCGCTAAGGGCGTTAATCCGAAGCCATAACATGCCAATTAGAGACATTTAGCTACCAATACACAAGTGACAATTACGAACCTGCTCGCCGTATGCCTATGAGTGAAAGAGTAAACAAACCATTTGTTGACGATAATTACTGCGATTAGCTAGTGTCAAGATTACCTGACTGTTGATAAATTGATGAAGTACCAACCAATATATATATATATATAAAGAATGATTAAAATTGTAAGCTCGTGAGTTTTAAGTGTGTTAACTAAACCTATGACGAACAATTAAAAAAGTATGTATGTAACCAGGTCAACTTTTGGTAAAGACCTGTTTTAATAGTTATGTCCCTTTAATCATTATTTGGATTAAATGTTTTTAATTTATTATCTCCTTTTCATGGTTGACTGGAAATATACTGAGAACTGACCATGCTATTTTTAGTTTCCCGCCTTTAGTGGTCACATGATATGTTCTTTTAGTCAGAAGAGAGGTTACAGTGAAACAGTACAGATGTACAGTTGTTTGGGGTGTAGCGGATCTTAGGGTATTGCAGATCAGCCAAATCTGAGCTTGATATTTTTACAACTTTTGTTGATTAAACCAAATAAAAAGTATTTCATTAGAAAAAGTGATATCCCGTTAGGATTTCCACGGTGAAATTTTCAGCCTAGCAGTTTTCGATAACCAAAAATGATGGCGTAACCAAACCGAGGTCACCGGAAGTTGACATTTCTACGGAAAACACAAAAACGAAAGTGCAAATCAACAGCGAACTTTCCAACAATATAGGGTAATTGATTAAACCAATGACATCAATTGATGGGGGTATATGTTCTTTATCACCATACGAAATTGTTTGTTCTTTGGACGTGTTTTTATTGATCTGTGAGCTGAAAAGTGAACGCACATATTTTTGGGTATTACGGATCATTAAATTTAGGGGGCCGTCTCATTAGTGAACCTGAATACGATCTGCCAAACATATCTCAAAGTTTCATCCCAACTTATAAACCCATTCTATGTTATTCTGTTAAGTTATTTCATTGATTGCTAGCGGTGTGCACCTCTTCTTCCACTTCATCATCCTCATTATTACGTTCTCTGCAATTATGTTAGCTGTGTTCAACTCCTTCAGTATAAGCTGCTAATCATGATTATCATTCTAATCATATCACCATCATATCACCATTGTAACAAATTATATAAGCATCCAACAAACAATTTTTCAGTCATGTGGAGACAGTATCAACTTAAAATATCTTATAATATAGATTTAATACCACAACCAGTCTCATTAGTAATATCATGCCATGGATATATGACATGATACTACAATCAGTCTTATTATCCTTACATTTGGTGTACCAGTGCTGGGATAACCTTTAACACGCAGATGATATGATGTATCTATGTATGATAAATATGGAATTGATGTGATGTAAATAACTGTTTCTGATTTGTTTACTGTTTCCACATGGGTGTGTGTGTGTGTGTGTGTGTGGGGGGTGATATGTCTGTTTGAGTTTGAACAATATACACTGGCATATCCATAGTCCTCCTCCTCCTCATCTTTTTTTTAATATATCATCATCATCAACATCGTCATCTTTTTTTTCAGAACAAAATGCTTAGACAACCAAATAAAAAGGCTGCTTCATGAAATGAGATTAAGTCTGGCTGTGAAAAATGCCAAAACCATCAAGAAGAAATACCTTTCACCTGGGAAGACGGTGCGTGTCCGGAGAGCTATTTTGCTCATAGAGAAAGACAATGTATCTATTGGAAAACCTGCAGTTCTTGGCTGGTGAAGAGAAAAAAAGGGCAACTCCATTTACAGATTCTCGGCGAGAATAGGAATAACTGTTTAATAAATAATCTTTTTGTTTGCTCATAGACAATCAGATTTGTGACTTGGTTCCTGTCATGTTTTATGCCAAACAGATTCACTGCTTTATTTATCATTTTCAATCCATTAAAATCATACACCCAATATGCTGTGATAAATATTTATTATTTATGAAGTTAACTGTTTACAACTAACACTGCATAAGGTATGCAACCTCTTTTAGGTATGAAAAATAGATCTCAAAAAGTACTATAATGTTTACTGTATGTTGAAATACATGGCCTTTCTTAGTGTTCAATCCTTATTATTGTATTTTTATGCAATACATGTATTTACAAATGTTAAGTAGTTAGATTGTGTTTACATATGATCTAGTCAGTGGCATTTTGTGTACATTTTATATCATTTCATAAGAAATTGTTGAGGAGAGGTTTTGGTTTCCTTTTAATGATTTGCCTTTGTCTTTACATTTTTTGGTAGACTTCATTCCGTATTGATTATGCTGCAATGATGTTTAAAGCAGCCTGGACACAGATTTTCTATTTAGCATTTTTTCAACTTTTGCTCATTTACTAAACCTTTGATGAACCACATTCAATCTGTACTGAAATATCATGACAGATTACTTAAAAATATATTAATATACCTTCCATTAAAAGATCTTAATGCATCATCAAACTGCGCATGCGCATGCATCGTCGGTAAACAATAGTGATTAGCCCATGAGTTACACACTATTTGAAATAAAAATGCAGTATCAATCACAACTCTTAACGTCTTGCACCGCCCCTAAAATTATTAAAATTGCGGAAATATCCCAACTCATGTCTGATGTGTGAATGTAACTGGTATGTTTAAATAGACAAGGTTTCAAATTGATTTGTAAATGCTATCGATAATATATATGGCACTTAAATTTTGTTTATCACAGAATAACCCAGCTTTGTCTAGACCCCTTTAAGCATTTGGCCTTATTTGTTATTAAAAATACTTGTTATCTTTCACATACATCTGTACTAATAAACAAAGCAAACACAGCTCAGAAAATTTCTTATTAAGATCTGTTATGTTTGCTTGAATGCACGTTTGTTTGCTTACCCGCCTTTCAAATTCCAGTAAATTCATACTAATAAAATCCAGGATTGTTGTGAAAACTAATATTTGACCTGACAAAACGTACAAAATGCATGTGATTTAGTCATTGTAAGTTAAAACTTCTAATTCCAATCACTGATTTTAATTAAAGATTACTCAATGTTATTTGATCTTGTATTTATATCCCATCCCAATTAACTTTTTGTGTGTGTGCGTGCGTGTGTGTGTGTGTTCTGTGCGTGCAATAGTTGTTTTCTTGGGTGATACAGGTGTATTTTAAACTACCATACTTTGTGCATATGTTGCACCGAAATAGTGAACGAGAGAGACGTAGACCAGACAGCTGCTGGAAACAGCGGACTCAACTTGAGGGAGCAGCCATATGATATGAGTATGCTTCATTGAAAACAATTTGATAGCATTATTCATGAGAAAAAAAATCAAACATATCGTTGACATATTTAAGTTGCATTGTTGTGACAAATACGCCGTTTCTAGAGCTTTGAGACGATCCCTAGGTGACGTTTATCACGTGATCCGCTATACCCTAAAGTGATCCGCAACTACCCAAATTGATACATATCAAAAAGTGAAGCGTTTGCAAAGAAATATACGTCCGAGATTAAAATGGTTAGCATTTTTGGAAAGAGGACATTTTTTGCAATGTAAATGCATATTCTGTATTTTGAAAACACTTTTCTCTAATGCGTATGCAGCGAAAATGTCGTTAGTGATCCGCTACACCCCAAACGACTGTATTCTTTACTTTAAGACGATATTCGTATTTATTTAACTTTTAGTTAATATATAAGTAAGCTATTTGCATAAGAGAGGTTGGGACAGTATCAGGTTAGTTGCTTTCTATAACTAATGTGTCGTAGAAGCTGAATTATTTGAATTGTAATTTGTCTATTTCTGACATGATACATGGAATTTCAAGATGGCTGCCGTACAACTAATTTAACTGAAATAATGAATTGGTTATTGGTTTTATATGTAACATCACTGTTTTCTTCTGTATTACTATGAGCACATTCATTATTACAGCATCCTTGTTGCCCATAATCTTCACAGAGAGAGAGAGAGAGTAAAGAAAGGCCCCAGTCCACAGCTGGTAGGTTAATAACTATTTTAGACATTGTAATAAATCTATCATTGTTGTTGTTGTTTTATAATGAACATGGTTATATATATATATTGTGCATAATTGTTTTTATAAAAGGCCTCTGATCAAGATTATTTCATGTTGTTTAATATTTATGGTAATGAAGTTAACATTAATGTTTATTATATTATAATTCATTGCCTATTAAATCCCTGTATTTCAGTATTTGTCAGTGATAAGTTAACTTTGTAAAGTGCTGATTGTATATTTATTATTGCTACTTTTATTTTACAGGAGCTGACTATCACCACTATTACCACTATTACCATTATCACCAGTATTACCAGTATTCATAGAATAAACAGTATAAACAATAATAGTTATAAAAGAGTCTACTTATAGACCACTGTGTTTTTTATCGAACCCTAATTCGTGTGTTTTTTAAATAAAATTAATAAGAACACCCGGATACAAAATGGCGCCCAATGAGGGACTGATTAATAAAGAACTAGTAGTATAACTACTTGGATTTGTTTATTTCAACTATTGTTGGAATTCTGTGTTTACCTGGATTTATTAGTGGTCGCTTGAATAACGTGTATATATCATTCTACTTGGATTTATTATCCATTCCTTGAATCACCTGAAGGCCTGGTATTTATTCATCAGACTTGACCTGGATTTGGAGCTCCATCATTTGTTATACCGGTACCTGGAACTTTATATAACGTACGTTACCTGGAATTGTATATCGCGTCTTCCTTGGATTTCATCGTGGACCTATAAACTTTGTGAAATATTTCTACGTGGACGTCAGTGTACTTCATCCTGGACATAATGACTGTGTATTATTACAATACAAGACTTCTTGAGTGTCTATTTTTATAAGGTGTCTATTTTTATAAGTGAAGTTGAGCTACTTGATCAGAAGGCCAAACATACATATATGTATTCGTGAGTATATATATTTTAGACAAATTTTATATTTGCAGTTTCAATTTTCAAAAAATTCATTTGTTTTAAGTGAATTTTCTGTAAGTTCTTGTTTATTTAAGATCTAAGTTTAGTTATGATTTTGTGACTGCAGATTTAAAATTTAGTCATGGTGTGCAATTATACTTTGTAGAAAGAAAGAAATCACAACTTGCATGTTTAAGCAATATCCCTTTGGTGGTAGTAATTTTTATCTGGTATTTGGATTCTCAAACTAACTGTCTTTAAGAAAACTAACTTTTGCATCTATCTCTTCTATCATATCTTATATGTGCAGCTGTCTTGAATTCTTTAAAATGTAGCAAATTTTATACTTTGCATTAGACTGATATACAAAACCATTTATTGATATAAATCTTCATTTGTATATTTTCAACACCTTGACAACCTCTGATTACTGTCTACATGTGAACTGCCAAGTAAACTTGCACTGTCACAATAAGCCTGGGGTTAGTCAGTACAATTCCCACGGTTAGAAAACATTCATTTTACTACACACTGTGAACTTACCACGTGTGACCCATATTTACTGGGGTATTCAAATTAAAGGGAAATCCCAAAAGGCCATCGATTTCATTGGCTGACGATTTGGAGGTGTGTCCCTTAGATAGCAAACGATTGGCTTACACATTGACTTGACCCAAAATGGCTGGCCTGTGACCTTACACAACAGAAGACAGCTGATTCTTTGTTTACATTGACTAAAGCTGACAATTATTTTGTTTTGTACAATATTTAATAATTGTAGCTTTAGGTATTAGCTAGTTATTTGTAGTATTTATACAGGATAGTTAGTTTGCAGCAATATATACCACATTTGATTGTATTTGGCATGATTTTACTGATTGCAAACAAGCGGTCGAAATAACATATTATTTGGAATCTTGCACCATTGATTGAATTCAAATATTTTTTTTCTGTTTCTTCTTTTCAGGTATCTTTATTTATGATTTTGATAGTGCAATTAAGGATATAGTGTAATTAAGGATAATTGTTTGAAAAAAGACTCCACCAATAACCACCAATACATTATACAGTAAAGGATCTGTTTCCTGAGTAGAGCTAGTACCAGTCCAATTGAACTCATTGGTCTATGTAGAACCAGTGGTTCCTGTGTAGAACCAGTACCTTATTAATTGAACTTAATAGTGTAAATACTTTAATAAAGTTCCAGTAGAATACAATATCAGTGTATTGACTTGATTGAATTTATCAATCTTAGTGTCAGATTACACTCATCAGAGTCTGCATATTTTATAATTGATCAGGACCTACACATTTATTAATAATACACAGAATTTAATTTTATAACAGTTTGTACATAGTTTACCATTTAATTTGATAGTAATTTGAAAATATGATAATAACTTAGGTTTAGTATTACAGGAAAACAATTTGTTGAACTTTTGCGTTTGGACTTAGAAAATCTTGCTTTTCAGTGAAGACAAGTTTAGCATAAACTTTCTTGATTTGTCTTTGACATTATAGCATTGTATTGAGAATATAAGTTTGGACTTGTAAATAATTTAATTTGTCACATTAACAGTTAATCAATAGTTTGGTTATTTTACACTTAGACATTTAATTAGTACATAATTAGTCCATTATATCTTAAAGTAATGGTTTGCTATTAGTAAATATATGTTTATACTTAATAAATTTTAAACATTTATTAATAGTGTAAATACTTAAAGTTAATTGAGGTGTGAATATTTTAATAAATTAGTTTGAACATAGCAGTATTAGATTAAAAGTGATTTAACTTCAGAAACAGTTTATACTTGGTCATTTATCAAATATGTGACATATTCTTTTAAGTTAGGTTTTGATTTCTGGTCCTTTGTCAGCTTTGATTTCAGTTGTTCTTGTTTTCAGGTTACTTATTAAGTATTTATTTGATAAAATCTCTTAGATAATTTAACCCATTTGGATAAATTTGTTTCTGAAAGTAATATTTTAATATCCTACAGTGATCTTACAGGGTTCATGACTTTCATAAAGCATATTAATAAAAGTAATTGTTTAACCAATCACTATTTTGAAACATGTAAATTAGTATTAGAAACATTTTATTTAAGTTATTATTGCCTATATACAGGTAAAGATACTTATTTCTACAATAAGTGCACTGTTTTTATTATTGGTTGGTTTATATTTTATAAAAGTTTTAAATAAGTGAAATGCATACTGAGCTTTGATAGATAATATTCTACAGAATACATACCATTGTAGTGGAAACTTCATTTTTCAGCCTAGATTATAGGTATATGTATAATGGCTCAAGGAAAATCATTAGGATGGGAGATGGAAGGAGAGGATCAAGACACTGATAGTATTTCAGAGGAGGAGATGAAATTAATTAAAGTTTTGAGGACAATGAAACTTGACCCAAGTCATATGAGTCAAACAGGGTTAGAGACGTTATTTAAAGAATTTAACACACAACAGGAGGAGGAAAAGAAAGATACTCTTAAGTCACCCTTTGACAAGACAAAAGAGACAATTGACACTTTTACCTTTGGATTAGGAGCAATACCAAAGACAGGCAATGTTAAGATAAAAGAGGAAATGACTGAACAACCAAAACTTCATGGAAATTACAGCTTTCCAAAGTTATCACAGTTTTCAGGTGACAACAATAAGGGAGAAGTAAGCTGGGAGACCTTCAGGTTTGAGGTAGAAGCACTACTGAAAGAGTACACATTCACTGAAGAACAAGTCATGCTAGGAATTAGGAGAGCAGTGAAAGGAACAGCCAGTGATATTGTAAGGAGGCTGGGAACTGGAGTTTCTGTGCATACAGTACTGCGAAAACTTAACAGCACATATGGAAATATAGAGAGTGCAGAATCCATCATGAAAAAAGTTTACTCCTGCACACAAGGTCATGATGATGTCAACACATATGCAGTAAAGTTGGAAGAGATTTATAGTCAAGCGATTGATCTTGGAGCAATCACCAACAATGAGACGCTACTGAAGCAAGTATTGTATGGTGGTTTAAGATTAGACCTAAAGCATGCTGCACAATACAAGAATGAGACAATCATGAACTATAATCGCTTCAAGCTGGAATTGAGGAAACTAGAGGCTGAGTTGAAGCCAAGTGAAGGAAAGAACACATGTCACTTAGCACAGAAAGTGGAAGAGAAGAAGGAATTGACAAATTTGGAGAAAATAGTAATGGAATTAAAAGAGAAGATAGAGCAGCTAGAGAAGAAGACAGAGACCAGACAATATCAACCATATGAATATAATAGAGGATTCCAAACATCAGGAACATACAGAGGAAGAGGAAATAACTTTCGAGGTAACTTTTCTAATTCTAGAGGACATCAAGCTCAACGAGGAAGAGGAGAATTTAAACCAAAGAGAGCATTTGATGGAGAAAACTTTAGAGGAGCATGTCACAATTGTGGGGATACAGGACACTTTATTAGAGACTGCCCAACTCAGTACAGACAACTTAACTTGACATGTTACAATTGTGGTAACATTGGACATATTGCAAGGAACTGCCCAACAGGTGTCAAGTATCAGTCCAAACATTTAAAAGAATAAGTGCTCTAGTTGACGGATCGTACAAGGGCACTAACCATGGGAAAGAAGATCCGAAACTTGTTGGCAATGTAAACACAGCCACAGTGGAGATTAGCGGCATCAAAGCAAATGCTTTACTAGATACTGGAAGTGCAGTGAGCCTGATATCTAAATCATTTTATGATAATTACTTAAATCATCTGCCTATTCAACCATTGACGGAAATACTTCACATTGAATGTGCCAGTGGAAATCTTTTAGCATACAGTGGTTATATTGAAGCAGAATTGGACACTAAAAATGGAATTCCAAATTTACAGAAACAACAGGCATTATTTCTTATATCACAAGATACAGAATTTTCAGATACAACCCCTATAATAATAGGAACAAATATCTTGTGTACTTTACAAGCTTCTTGCAGGAAAGAACATGGCGAGAGATATCTGCAGACAGCAAAGCTGACATGCCCTTGGTTCACCTGTTTAAGAACCATAGTGTTACGAGAACGACAACTCAAACACAGCAAGAACCGCATAGGAGTTGTTAAATGTGCATCTGCTGTTAACATAACTTTACAACCAAATCATATAATTGATCTTCCTTGTTATATAGACAAAATGATTGACCATCAACCAACAGTTGCAATGTTTCATGAGGCAACAGATGTTTCGTTACCAAGTTTTATAGACGTTACACCTGGTATAATCAATATGATTATAACAACACCAAAGAAGTAACTGTAACTTTATCAAATCTTTCAACCAACACAGTCACTATAACTCCTAGATCAACAATTTGTGAATTACAACCAGTAAACATTTCAGAAGAGACATTGATTAAACTTCAAGAAGAAGAACTTGATAGAGAAAGAAGAAAGATTGTTTCTGATTTAAATATTTCAGATAATACTGTGATTTCACCTGAGCAGAAACAAGAACTAACGGATTTATTAATGAAACATAGGGACATCTTCAGTACAAGTGAGACTGACATTGGTCAATGCAGCAAAGTCAAACATCGCATTGATCTTATTGATACAACACCGTTTAAACAAAGACACAGGAGAATACTACCAGCTATGATTGACGCAACAAGAGCACACATTGAACAACTTTTGGCTGCAAAGATCATTAAGCCATCCAAATCACCATGGAGTTCACCTGTCGTCTTAGTTCGAAAGAAGAACAATGCACTCAGATTATGTGTGGATTACAGAATGCTCAATGAAAAGACTGTTAAAGACTCGTACGCTTTACCTAGGATTGAAGAAGTTCTCGACTCACTACATGGCACAAAGTATTTTTCTACCATCGATATGAAGTCAGGGTACCATCAGGTCGAGATAGAAGAAGAACACAAGGAAAGAACCGGATTTACAGTTGGACCATTAGGATTTTACCATTTTGAAAAGATGCCATTTGGACTCACCAATTCACCAGCTACGTATCAACGTCTAATGGAAGAATGTTTAGGATCACTCAATCTAAAAATCTGTATAATTTATTTGGATGATCTTATTATTTTCAGTGAAACTTTTGAAGAACATCTGGACAGGTTAGAACAAGTTTTAACAAGACTAAAAAAGTGCAACTTAAAATTAGCAGCAGAGAAATGTCACTTTCTTAAAGACCGTGTCAACTTCCTGGGACATGTTGTTAGTAAGGATGGGATAGAGACAGATCCTGATAAAGTCGACAAAATCAGAAATTGGCCAACACCTGCAAACTCAAAGGAACTTCACTCATTTTTGGCTTTTGCTGGATATTACAGACGATTCATTAAAGATTTTTCAAAGATAACAAGACCCCTTGCAGAATTGATTCCTCATCCAACCACAACGAAGAAATGCAGAAATAAACCAACTCAAGACTGGAAATGGACAGACGAACATCAGATAATATTTAATCAACTTAAGATCACACTGTCATCTCCACCTATACTTGCATATCCAGACTTCGGTAGACCGTTTGAACTTCACACTGATGCATGCAATACAGGTTTAGGAGCTGTTTTGTATCAACAAAATGGAGATCTAAAAAATGTCATTGCATTCGCCAGCAGATCACTATCAAAGTCGGAAAGAAATTACTCAACATATAAACTAGAATTTCTTGCACTTAAGTGGGCTATTACAGAAAAGTTTTCAGATTACTTGGCAGGAAATCATTTCAAAGTGTACACAGACAATAACCCACTCACACATATCCTGAAAGCACCAAAGCTAGACGCAACAGGACAAAGATGGGCAGCTGCATTAGCAGAGTTTGATTTTGAAATTTTATACAGACCTGGACTTAAGAATACGGATGCAGATGCTATGAGTAGATATTATCACACAAAGTTACAGACCATGTCGAAAGATGACCATTCAACAGAACTTGTTAGACTAGAAAATGAAGCTGTGAAATCCATATGTAGTATGATTTCAGTTCTACCACCATATGCAGAGAGCCTAAATGCAATGAATATCAATATTCTTGAAGCAACAGAAATACCTGGAACAACAATGGCACAACTAGAACTCAGAGAAATTAGGAAAAGCCAGATGCAAGATAATATAATTGGAAAATGGAGACTTGCAGTGATTGACAACAAAGTAATTGACAAGACTTACACCAAACAAGACATCACCATGAGGAAGAACTTCAAACATTTCAAGATCAAAAGAGGAGTTTTATTCAGGGTAATTGTAGACGATGAAAAGAAGATAGAACAACTTGTCGTCCCTGAATGCTACAGATCAGACATTCTCAAAGGTCTTCATCCAGACATAGGACACCCAGGAATAGAGCGTTGTACCCGTCTGATTCGACAGAGATTTTTTTGGCCCGGCATGACTAATGACATAGAAGAATGGATCAAGAAGTGTGACAGATGTTTAAGAAGGAAAGCAGCAACTAACATCAGAGCACCTTTAATGAACGTCAATACGTCATACCCACTGGAACTTGTTTGCTTTGATTTTCTATCTCTTGAGTCATCAAAAGGAGGATTTTCTTCAATACTCGTTTTAACAGACCATTATACAAAGTTTGCAATGGCAATACCTACTAAGAATCAGACAGCGAAAACAACAGCTGAAGCATTTTTCAACAACTTCATAGTACATTATGGTATTCCAACTAGATTACATTCTGACCAGGGCGCTAACTTTGAGAGCGACATCATCAAGGAACTTTGTCTACTGACTAACATTAAGAAAACCCATACATCTGTCTATCACCCACAAGGAAATGCAGGACCTGAAAGATTTAACAGAACATTAATAAACATGCTTGGAACTTTGGAAAACAATCAGAAGGCAGACTGGAAAAAGTATATAAACTCTTTAGTCTTCGCCTACAATAACACAACTCATGAATCAACAGGATATTCACCATATGAATTAATGTTTGGTCGCTCACCTAAACTACCCATAGACACTATGTTTGAGGAGGCTATGACAGATGGTCAACAGAGTAAAACAACACAAGAATATATTCAAGACCTTAAAGATAGGATGAAAACAACAAGAGAAATAGCAGACAAGTATGTGAAAAAGTCAAAGAACAAACAGAAATTCTACTATGACAAGAAAGTGCGAAGAGGTGGAAAGCTGGAGATAGGAGATCAAGTCTTAGTGAGAATACTGGCTAGAGGAGAAGGAAAACACAAGTTGGCTGATAGATACGAAGAAGAGCTTTACACTGTCATGGAAATGGTTAGAGATGAACTGCCTGTGTATGTTGTTAAAGGAAATGACACACAACGGATACGGAAGTTACATAGAAATTACCTGTTCCCGTTAGATTATCGGGTTGAGCTTGGTGCCACAGATAATAATGTACAGTCTGTAATTCCGCAGATAGAGGCAGCAGAAAATGAGACAATAGAGTATAATAACAGAGAAAAGGATGTATCCAAAGAAAAGGAAGAATCAAATGAATGTGACGTCACAGAAAGTTCAGATGATGAAGGAGGAGTTGTGTTTATAGATTATATAGACACATATGGGGACGCCCATGAACCCAATTCACTTCTGGAAAAAGAAAGTAATGACGATGATACATGTAGTAAGGAAGTGAAGGATAGTAGTCAACATAGTATACAATATGTTGTTACAGAAGATGTGTCTGTTGAACCAGATATCAACAGTGAAATTGCTAATACAAACTACAGCGTAGATAGTGTAGACAGAGATAATACAATAGTTTTATCTGAGAAAAATGTTAACAATGAGGACAGAGCAGAAGTAGACAGTGTAGGAGAGAAGGACGTAAGACAAGAAACAGCCATAGGTACACTAGTGAGTACAGAAGAGGAAAAAGATAGAGACAATGAGGAAAGAGTAGCAGATACGGTTAAGAAGAAAAGAAATAAAAGAATGCTTCCACCTGACCCGCCTAGAAGGTCTGAAAGAACGTCCAAGATTCCAGACAGATACGGACCATACATCTCATTTAGAATGCAGGAAGATTCAACTAACTCTAGATTTGATGCTTTGAAATCATTAATGTCCTCTGGAATACTGGACAGAATAGATAGTGATATAGCTAGAAAAATAGTGAAGGCTATTATGAAATAGTTAAAACTAATAACAGTAGTGTTTTAAGTGCTTCAACAACAGAACTTCAAGTGTTTTTATTTGTTTGTTATGTTTTATCTAGTTTTATGCTTATGCTTACTAATGTTGATACTTACATGCATGTTTTTACTAATAATTGCTTAGCAAGTTATATTGCAAGGATGCAATATTATTTTGAGGTGGGATAGAATGTGTTATTAAGCTACTTTTAACCTAAATATATATAAATATGGTACCATACGCGTATTCGGTTCACACTAGGTATACCCCGTTAAGGTGTCTGTAAAGGTGTCTCGCGTTAAGTATTACATGTATAGTATTTGTCGCGTCGATATATATTTCGCGTTTTTTTATTAATGTTGTTGCAAGAAGGTGGATTCTTGTTAGTATGGTCTTTTGTGGTGTATATTGTTGTTACTGCTATACCTGTACGTTGATATAGTGTTGAGGTTGTAATTATGTATTTACTGTAGTAAACAGTGGACTTTATTCACTGTTAGTTAGATATGTATTTTTCATTAACATGTAGTTATGTTGACTTCTACGTTGACAGGACTATGACGGGACGTCATTTAAGGAAGAGGGGAAGTGTGTAACCAGGTCAACTTTTGGTAAAGACCTGTTTTAATAGTTATGTCCCTTTAATCATTATTTGGATTAAATGTTTTTAATTTATTATCTCCCTTTCATGGTTGACTGGAAATATACTGAGAACTGACCATGCTATTTTTAGTTTCCCGCCTTTAGTGGTCACATGATATGTTCTTTTAGTCAGAAGAGAGGTTACAGTGAAGCAGTACAGATGTATTCTTTACTTTAAGACGATATTCGTATTTATTTAACTTTTAGTTAATATATAAGTAAGCTATTTGCATTAGAGAGGTTGGGACAGTATCAGGTTAGTTGCTTTCTATAACTGATGTGTCGTAGAAGCTGAATTATTTGAATTGTAATTTGTCTATTTTTGACATGATACATGGAATTTCAAGATGGCTGCCGTACAACTAATTTAACTGACATAATGAATTGGTTATTGGTTTTATATGTAACATCACTGTTTTCTTCTGTATTACTATGAGCACATTCATTATTACAGCATCCTTGTTGCCCATAATATTCACAGAGAGAGAGAGAGAGAGAGAGAGAGAGAGAGTAAAGAAAGGCCCCAGTCCACAGCTGGTAGGTTAATAACTATTTTAGACATTGTAATAAATCTATCATTGTTGTTGTTGTTTTATAATGACCATGGTTATATATATATATAGTGTGCATAATTGTTTTTATAAAAGGCCTCTGATCAAGATTATTTCATGTTGTTTAATATTTATGGTAATGAAGTTAACATTAATGTTTATTATATTATAATTCATTGCCTATTAAATCCCTGTATTTCAGTATTTGTCAGTGATAAGTTAACTTTGTAAAGTGCTGATTGTATATTTATTATTGCTACTTTTATTTTACAGGAGCTGACTATCACCACTATTACCACTATTACCATTATCACCAGTATTACCAGTATTCATAGAATAAACAGTATAAACAATAATAGTTATAAAAGAGTCTACTTATAGACCACTGTGTTTTTTATCGAACCCTAATTCGTGTGTTTTTTAAATAAAATTAATAAGAACACCCGGATACATGTAGATTTACATTTTTGTTAGAACGAAGCAAAAACAAAAAACA